>MJUU01073565.1:26614-76156 GCA_002080025.1 Modiolus philippinarum | reverse complement strand
AAGATAACGAAAATGATCAATTTCAGATAGGGCCAAATGTTACATGTAATTATATTCAGCCCTGGCGACATGATGTTTTTGTTAGATCGGAACGTAATGAGCAATCTTTGTAAAGGACCTTCCGTACATCTTTCCTGTAAAGTTTGGTTGAATTTTCTTCTGTGGTTTCATAGAAGATGAAAATAATAAGGGGTGTAATTCTTTTCGAATAACATTGAAAAAGGGAACAATTCATATCATATAGTATTCAGTAATTCCATTGATTTATACACACTTTACTCTAAGTTTAGAAAAACAACGAGAGCTGTCGCCGAATTGTAACCAGGTATACCCGCTCATTGAACCCTGGATAAAAAAAATCATATTTTCACTACATTTCTTAGCTCAAGTCCCGGTTTCATCAAACAGACAGGACTCAAAATAGGAGGTTCCTTAATACTAACCATGAGAAAAATGCGACGAAAAATTCACGTTTCATTACATTTCATACCGAAGTCCACATTTCGTCAAATAGGAAGTACACATCTGACGGGACTCAAAATATGACGTTCCTTAACTACTAACCATATAGAGGTTGCATACCAATTTTGAAATAAATCCCTTTTAAGAAGCTGAGAAAATTGCGAAGATGAATATAATAGATTTTCCCTTTCCTTCCAATGTTCAACCTAAGTCCGTTGCTGGCGGCCATGTTTTTTTTCGAAAAAAAATTAACAATCTTTGTCAATGACCTTCCTTACATCATTCCTGTAAAGTTTGATTTAATTTGCTCCAAAGGTTGCAGGGGTTACGATAAAAATGTGATTTTCACATAGGGCCCATTGTTAACCCCAAGTTCCGAGCTGGTGGCCATGTATTTCGTCGGATCATTATGAAACGAGCAATCTTTGTAAAGGACCATCCATACATCATTCATGTAAAGTTTCCTTAAAATTGCTTTATTGGTTTCTGCGAGAAGATGAAAATGTTATTTTTTCCCATAGGGCCAATGTTAAACCTAATTTCCATGCTGGCGGCCATGTTTTTGTCTAATCGGAACGAAATCGGAAACCTTGGTTAAGGACCTATCACACATAATTCCAATAAGATGTGATTGAATTTGCTTGATTGATTTCAGAGGAGAATATTAAAATGTGATTTTACCATAGGGTACCATGTTAAATGGCAGCCATGTTTTTGTCGGATCTTAATGAAATGAGGTTGAATTTGCTTCAGTGGTTTCTGGGGAGGTGAAAAATGATTTTCCCATATGGTCTAATGTTAAATCTGAGTTAAGCGCTGGTGGCCATGTTTTATAGCCAATCTAAGTCAAATTAGCAATCTTTGGTAAATGATCTTCCAAACATCTTTCTTGTAAAGTTTGGTTAAATGTTAAATATGCTTCAGTGGATTCAGAAAAGAAGGTGAAAATGCGATTTTTCCCATAGAGTCCAATGTTAAACCCTTGTCGGCACTGGCAGCCATGTTTTTTGTCGGATCAAAACGAAATGAGCAATCTTAAGGACCTTCATTGCATCATTCCTATAAAGTTTGATTGAATTAGCATCAGTGGTTTCTGAGGAGAAGATGAAAATGTGTTTTTTCCATACCGTAGAGTCTGATGATGTTAAACCTAAGTTCCGAGCTGGCGGGCATGTTTTTGTCGAATCATTATGAAATGAGCAATCTTGTAAAGGACCTTCCATACATAATTCCTGTAAAATTTGATTGAATTTGCTTCAGTGGTTTCAAAGGAGAAGATTGAAATGTGATTTATCCAAAAGGGTTCTAAGTTAAACCTATGTTCCGCACTGGCGGTCATGTTTTTTGACAGATCGACACGAAATGAGCAATGTTTATAAAAGACCTTCCTTTTATCATTCCTGTAAAGTTTGGTTGCATTTATTTCTGTTGTTTCAGAGGAGAAGATGAATATGTGAAAAGTTAATGGACGACGGACGCCAAGTGATGGCAATAGCTCACACTGACCCTTTTGGTCAGGGGAGCTGAAAAATTGAACATGAGAAACGGAATAAATCACAAATATTCAACATGCTCAATAGACCATGATATAGGGACCAAAGACGAAAGCAAAATAGCAGACTTTAATGTACTACCCACGACCATCACATATATACTAAATATCATTGACCTATTACTTAAAAGTTACTGAGAAATTGACCTGATCACAATAAATTACAATAAATTAACATGGAAGTATGCGATGTCGCCATCGCTGCATCGTTGTATGCCTATGTCTAGCTTTGTGCGCCAATCGTCACGAACGAAACAAAAAGCCTTTAAAAAGACAAAGAAGTATTGGAATCTTAGTTTGTACATCTTCAAAAGATATCATTTACTATGGTACCTTCATTTCTTCATCTTCAAGAGATATCGCCATAATCGTTTATCTTTAAACTATATCAGCTCTTAACATAAATCTCATAATCATTTGTCTGTACTACCTACCTGTGTGAAATATTATGTGCCCATTTGAAATACTATAAACCTGCGTCCAAAAAAATGTATTCATCGAGAATTGAGGTCGAAGATAAAAGCCATATAACATCATATCTGTCAAGTATACTACAGAAGATAATTATGCTCTTGTATAAATCTTATACAGCAGAAGGGTAACAGAAGGACTAAAAGGTATGGATATTTTCCCGCACGAGTAAGGCCTCTGTCACAACCCTCGTTTATTGCCCAGCTGTATTAAGTAATAACCAGTTTCCCTGCCAGCCCTATTTCATCCAATAACTGAATTTATTTTTATACCCTGCAATTTCCCTCGCATAATTAATAGCAGAAATACAAAGAAAAAAAAATAGCCGTGCAGTACAAACAATACAAACATGTTCAAGATTGTGGTCTTGGAGTTGGTGGTCTACCTGTATTTGGTTTTAGTTGTATAGGGAAACGGGATAGAAAAAGGGGAGGTTTGGGTATCTATAAACCGGTTTAACCCTACCGATGGCTGTTGCTAGTGCCGGTACCAAGTCCGGCTATCCCGAGTTCCTATCGTTGTCCATGTTTGTCTTTTGTCAATTTATTGTTTTTCTTGGGCAGTACCCTGGTGGATTGTGGCATGTGATTCTAATGTTCGGCCATTGAAAGTGTTTCCTGTTATCTTTTCTTTATTAATGCTCGTGTACATGCGCAGCGGGCGCGAAACAGATACATCAGATATATCTCGCCCTCCTAACTGTTCTGAAGGATTGTATTGTCTATTTATTTACATCGGAACACGTCACGAAATGGCTGTCCATCGATTGTGTTCTACTTTGTACGTCAGTCTCCGAATGTTTCTGGCCATCTAGTTAACCTAAGATCGAAATTACTTACCAACTTTACTGTTAGTACACTACTTGGTTACTATAGATATTTGCAGTGAATTGGTTATTTACTTGTCTAAATTACCAAAAAAACGTATAGCAGGTATCATGGAAAGCAGCATTGCTATTTTTTTGTATTCTAGACACATACTTATGCACAGAGGCTTGCTCCCGGCCTAGAAACAAAAAGTGTTTACTATTAAATATGACATTTTTAGACAGGAAATGCACATCTGACGGGACTCAAAATAGGACGTTCCTTACAACTAAAATTATAGACGCTGCATACCAATTTTGAAATGAATCCCTCTTGTAGAAGCTGAGAAAAATGCGACAAAAAATTCATGTTTCACTACATTTCGTACCGAAGTTCACATTTCGTCAAACAGGATGTACACATCTGACGGGACTCGAAATATGGGATTCCTTACAACTAACCATATAGAGGTCGCATACCAATTTTGAAATGAATCCCTCTTGTAGAAGCTGAGATAAAAATGCGACAAAAAATTCATGTTTCACTACATTTCGTAACAAAGTCAACATTTCGTCAAATCGGAATTGCACATCTAACAGAACTAAAAATAGGACATGCCTTGAAACTTGCCGTATAAAGGCCGTATCCAATTTTGAAATGAACCCCTTTTATAAAAGCTGAGAAAAATGCGACAAAAATTCATGTTTTCACATTTTGGGGCGGATGGACGGACGGACGGGCGGACGAACAGACGGACAATGTGAATCCAGTATACCCCACTCTCCATTGAGCGGGGTTATAATATTACGATGGATTTTTGTATTTTTTACATACGTGTATCTTGTTTGTTCCAAATTTTTAGCACCTTATTTTTAATATTAATTAAAGAGTAAATCTAAGTAGAATTTTCGACTTAAATATGCTGTTTGAAACCAGGGGTCCGGGATTTTGAGCTAGAAGTGGCCAAGCGAAATTAATATAAAGGAAATAAATACCCGAACGCATTCAGGAGAATATTTTCATGATTAATTTTGACCATAACGCCGAATTTACATAAAAAATTATATTTTCCAGACATTTACACGAGTGCCTAAGGACAGGGCCCTGTATTTGGCCCTAAAGCCCCTCCCCTTTTATTATATTTTCTCATTAATTTTTTTTCAATAATTGTCTTTATTTGTGCTATTTTGTACTAATATAGTATGGCGTCAATTTCCCAAATGTTTTACTATCAACGTGCCTTCAGTGGCAGAGCCAGACTTTTTGCTAAGAGGGCCCGACCTATAATTTTTCCAAAAGGGGACCCAGAACCCAATTTTCCGAAAAACTGGGTATTTTAAATATTTTACAACCTTAGGGGGCGGGCCACCATGCCCCCTTGATCCACCACTGGCCTTCGACTTTAGCGAATTATTGAAAAAATTAGAAAATATATTAAAAGGGGAGGGCTATATGGACCAAACGCAGGGTCCTGTCCTCAAGCAACTGTTGACATTTAGTAGGAGCAAACCCCTCATATCCACTCCCACGTCACTGAGTGGGCCTGGAAACCTATCATGTATTTTCATTCAAGCTAAAAAAAAACGCTATGGAACTTCATGCGTAATGTTTTCACAATTGTTAACGATATGCGGAGACCAGCCTTTACGGAAAAATTCATAGTCGCCCGTAACTGTAATCCGTCAATCCGATCACTCTCTTTGTTGATACTACCCACAATAGATTTGTGTTAATTATGACTTCAAACTTGGGTTGGAATTTTAAATCTTTTCCTTGAGAAAATAATCTGTAGGCCTACCAGTTTTTAGTACTCACTTATAGGTCTCTTTGCAGACATTTTAAACTGCCAATATATTTCACCACAACACCGGAAGTCAATTCCGTAATGTTTACGGGAAATCCACAGAGACAAGAAGCACTGGTTTAAATAAAAAAGGTAAGACATCTGAAATATCGTATACTGATAAAATCACGTATTCAAATGATATTTATATACCCATTATTTTAATTTACACATATTCTACCACAAATGTCAAAAATAGAAACTTAAATTTTACTGTACTTGTCTACTTTCACTTTCGCTTTCGACAAGAATGAACTCCCGAGTGAACTACTCAAAACCTTGAAAATGAAAACAAGATACACTAACACAAAAAAAGAAACAGCCCAATTCGCTCAGCTGCAAAGACAATTTAGAATTTCCGTATAAACTTGAAGAGGGTTCTGATTCTCAATCGGCCATTTTAGACGGAAATATTCTGAACTGATGATTTTCCGTGTTCTATATATCTTTAAGTTAGTTATATCACAGGGGTTTGTTACAAAAAAAAGGTTTTTCCAGTGGGTTGGAGCATTTTTTTCGTAACACTTGAAACCCCTGTGGTCATATGAGATTTTAAAAGACAAATGTAATATCTATCTAAACCATAATGACTGTTAGAAAATATCTTTCAATGACCACCAAGGATATGTATTATACATCAAAACTGGATCTGTGTTTCACGATGGATCAAGACAGTAACTTGTGAATATCAGTTTCTTTACAAGTCCACCAATCTAGACATTGAAAAAATAGATAACTCCGCATACTTTTTTTGAGCATTTTAGGTCCTTGTTTATATGATTTTAGGCATGGAGGGGGCGGGATGGTGGAATGTTTTCGAAAATCATTTTTGCCTTGATTTTTTAGAGAGAAAAAAGAGACAGGCTGGCATCCGTAGTGAAAAAAATAGTCTTGCCGTTATGTTGGAAAATCCTAATATTTTATTGTACCGATCCTACGGGTCTGAGCCGAGGATTTTTCATTTTTCAAAGGCAGTGGCGGATCCAGACTTTCTGCTAAGGGGGGCCCGACCAATATTTTTTTCAAAAGGGGGGGGGGAACCCATTTTTTTTAAAAACCCCTAGGAATTTTAAATATGTTCCGGCCTAAGGGGGGGCCCGGGCCCACCCGCCCCCCTAAATCCGCCACTGAAAGGTAATATGTATGTCTTCACGATAAATTTGATAGAAATTTCTACAAAAATATGCTTTGTCGAATGACTATATGTTTTACTCCAAATAGCGATAACGATACGCAATTCAAGTAATTTCACGAATCGCGGTAGTATATTTGATGATTAACGGTAAAATTTAAAGATAGCATAAAAGAGGCGTTTGACGATGAACGATAAAGGACATTCATATTCTCATGAAATGCTATCTAAATACAAAGCTCCAAATGCGTTATCTTGGTAATCAAGTGTCCTTTAAATACCTTAAAAACGACTCTCATTTTCCTCTGAACGGGGATACGATACAGTACCAAGGGCAGATAATAACATCACCGGATCTGGAATGTTGTTTTCGCGACGTCACAGATTAGAGCGCGACGTCATAAATCACCGGACTTCGCGAATTGCGGACAGGTTACTGTCTGTGAATACATCGGCAAACGAATACCGAAGCAAGAAAAGCATGTAAAATAAATCTATGATAAAATCAATGTGGTTAAATATGAATTGCTCATGACGAAATAGGGAACGTGGCAACTCAAGATTCGACATACTTCTCAAATTGAAACCTGAAAGCAAAAATCTCCTTTCGGCATCGTTTCCAATAGAATCATTTTTTCCAACGGCATCGTTTACAATAGAATCAATTTTCAGGGCAATTTCACGGAGTTTTACGATTTGAATTTTCAGGGGATCCTTTGAAAATTCAATTAAAAATCCCGGGAAAATCGTTTTTTTTTTTTATATATCACAATACTTTCACGGGTTAAATACAAAATGCTGTGACAATGTATTATCAATAAATAATAGGCGCGAGTATGATATTGAAGAGGCATTATCACGACAATATGCATGATAATTATTTAACTTTAAATGAGGGTCGGTATGATCTTTTTCCGGACAACAGGAAAGGCCAATTATTTCACAGAGAATTCGGGAAAAAACAATTATCAGGAACTGAATTCGGTCAATTTTATTTTTTGGGATCACTGGGGGAATCGTACATTCTTTTGTGGGGAAATCGGGATCAAAACCCTCCTACCCAACCCCTTTAATTAAACCAACACAACATACAATGAATTCTGATTTTTTTTAATAAAAGGTCGATAGGTGAAACCAGGGAACTGGTCACTCTATATTGATCTATATACTTGAACAGCGACATAAGGGAAATCATCACAAAGTCGCTAGAAGGGTCGAGTTGTATTCGACTGATCTTTGTGAATATCTTCAGACGCAAGTAATCATTAATCACAGGATCAATTCTCTGTTCTGTTTGATGTCTTTTATTTCCTGTTTAATGAATTTAAATTCTGTCCTATTTTTCGCAACACTAATAAGCGAGAAAACATAAGTTTACGACGTTTTTCCAAGCAAAATATAATGTAACGTCATTTCGCGCCAAAACCGGGAATGCTCATTTGTAGCGATAAAAAATGCTCTGTAGCTTTAAATTAAGCACATGGACCCCCATTTTTCAAAGCGAATTTTGGAAGAGTGATGTTTCACGGAGATCTCTGGGAATTATAAAGAAAAAATCAGTTCACAAATTTTTTCTATGTGAAATTTTACTTA
This sequence comes from Modiolus philippinarum, assembly GCA_002080025.1. Lineage (NCBI taxonomy): Eukaryota > Metazoa > Mollusca > Bivalvia > Mytilida > Modiolidae > Modiolus > Modiolus philippinarum. The sequence continues at coordinate 68,297 of MJUU01073565.1, read as the reverse complement.
CAAGAAATGAACGTTTTTTCTGTAAATATGAACATAAATGTCAATTTGGAACCACAAATGTTGGAATTTTGTTTTTAAATGTATACTTACTTTCTTTAGAAATATCTCAGGAAACTGTAGCAAAAGACCGGAAGCAATTAGCTTAATTCGTTCAATAGTTATGACATTTTACATATTCTTGTAAAAATACAATTATTACGCAATATTTTGGAAAATGGGCAATTTTGAATCGCAATTATCTCGAAAACGAAATCATGAAGGTATATTTTTCTTTGCAGATTTGGAAAGAGCATATTTAAATTGACTTTATTTCAAAATTTCACGAAAAAATCAGTTCAGAATCTGTACTGTATCGTATCCCCATACAGGAGTGCCAAGGCACAGTTGATAACGAGTATGGGATGGGGATCTAGAGCGGAAAAGCCAAAGACATAACGCTGTACCGTTTACCTGCTCAAAGGTTACAACGAGACTTTATTGTCAAAAGAAAATGTGTGCATATTCAGACAAGGTTTAACCAAAGAACATATAGAAACAAGATACAAATTTCTAAAAATCTCTTAAAACTTAAAATAATGTAAACGATTTTCTATATCTTTGTAAGCTTAAAATAGTAATCACGATTTTATAAACTCAGCGTAACAAGTTTAGACTTAGAAGCGTGCTAGCGTAATTTTACGCCCAAAAGCTTGAGGCTTATTTCACACTTTGATCCATTCACTCTTCCCTAATCCATAAAATTCAGGGTAATATCACGTTCTGATAGTCATGAGTCTGACGACATTTGTCCAACGGTCATTATTCCGACGACCATTGACCCGACAGTCACTGGTCCGATGATCACAAGACAACTTTAGATCTATGTGCAATACGAATCTCTGTTCGAATTTTATTACAATTCAATAACCCTTCTACCATAGCGGGCCTCGATGAGTGGGAGTAGTTGTTGGTAAGGTTCATTATGTTTTTTTTTCAGAGTTTTTCTCGTTCGTTTGCTAGGTTACCTAATGTCCTTGGACATCCTGGATTATTAAATGTATTTTGATTTTCCAATGATTGATTTTTATTTACACCGAGGATACAAACATTTTGTAAGTTGTTATTTGAAATGGTTATCTGCGGAAGTAAAATTCACTACAATTTCAGCTTTGAGATGTATACCTGCTCATTTCAATATTGAAACAGACCTGTCAAGTGTCACCTGTAGTTTATCCAGATTTGCGGCAAATTCCATTGATCTTGACAATTTTGGCAAATCTCACGTGAGGCAATTTTCAAAACTTGACAAGTTGATGGTTGGGTGATACATGTAATCACGAAAGAGGGTATTGGTGTTGGTAAAATTGGATGTTCGGGGTTTTGGTGTTTTTTTCATGGTGATGATAACAACTGTGTCGATGAGCTCCTCCAGTAACCGATTTTGCTGTTATGCTTACCGCGACTACATGCTCAATTGCTTATATGAATTGGAGTTCAAACGACTCATGAACTACTCACGGCTACGCTCTCTTCTCATTTCACTATTTAGTTGTGATAATGATGTGTTTTGTAGTGATGAAAGTGAAAGTTGATGGTCATTTTGTATATTGCAAATTCTAATAATCCATTTAGGCAGTCTGTGCCAAAAACATTTTCATTCACTAGCCCTAAGGGGCTAGTAAGGTCCCGTGTTGTACTAGCCCGAACTCAATTTCAATAGCCCTTATAGAAGAATCTTTGTTAATAAGGTACAATTCTAACTAGCCCACCGGGCTAGTGACTTCAAATTTTTACTAGCCCGAGACTGATTTTACTAGTCTCGGGCGTAGGGCTAGTGGCTAAAGGCACAGACTGCATTTAGGGACATAATTACCGACAGATACATTTTATTTTTTTATTTAATCTGGTCAAAATCACATTACTATCAATTTTAACTTTCTGTATTCGATTCAAATGCTAAGGCTAGGGATCAGATAGAGAGTTATTGTGGTAGAATTGTGTAGGATAAAGATAATGGCTTTCTATCTGTCAGCTTGCAATCCACTATCACACATCACTACCTAGAAATACCAATCCATCATCCCCACCATCGAATAGTGAAATAACCTTGTAAAACAGTCATGATTAACTCATCAACACAGGTAAGTCAGGTAAGCATAGCTGAGAACAACCAATGAATAATAGCAAAACAGTTCAGAGTCATGTGAGCGTAATTAAGATAGAGCTGTCTGTATAAGGTTACTTTTAAACCCATATTGGATACCTCAATGTCGGAATATCTTTTAGCTAAAATAATTGTTACATTAAGACGAATCAGTTTCGACGAAGAAAAAGATAGAAGGTGTGCAATCAGCGTGCTGGAAAACTGACAAATCGAGTAAAAAAACCAGAACCCTCACAACAATGTAAATAAATTTATGAAAGGCAGAGTAGATGAAGCCTAGCATAGTCTCCACGTAATTACTCCTAATGTGACACGTGGTTGGATCAGCTTCTCATTTGTCCGCCAATGGGTATGTGGATAGTCTCAGTCTGACGTAATCTCTCCAAATGTGTACACGTGGTTGGATCAGCTTCTCATTTGTCCACCATATGGGTATGTGGAAAGTCTCAAGTCTGACGTAATCACTCCTAATGTGTACACGTGGTTGGATCAGCTTCTCATTTGTCCGTCCGCCATATGGGTATGTGGAAAGTCTCAGTCTGACGTAATCACTCGGCCTAATGTGCACAAGTGATCACAAGTGGTTGGATCAGCTTCTCATTTATCCGCCATATGGGTATATGGATAGTCTCAGTCTGACGAAATCAAGTCTATTGTGAACACGTGGTTGGATCAGCTATTCATTTGTCCTACATATGGGTATATGGATAGTCTCAGTCTGACGTAATCAGTCCTCATGTGTACACGTGGTTGGATCAGCTTCTCATTTTTCCGCCGTATGGGTATTTGGATAGTCTCAGTCTCACGTAATCACTCCTAATGTGTACACATGGTTGGATCAGTTTCTCATTTGTCCGCCATTTTAGGGACCTTTAGGGACCTTTAACCTGAAAGGGGGGGGGCTATGGTTTTTTTTTCTGGACAGAAAATTATTTATTTTTTTCACGCGTATCGACAAAATATTTTTTTTCAAAATTAACATTATTTTTTGGGGCAGAATGCCTCCTTCAGAAAATTTTTTTTCATCATTTTGGCAGCCAAAATATTTTTTTCTCATAAAATCANTAAAGCCAAAATCAGCTAAGGACAGAGCTTTGCATGAGGGAGATACTCCTTAGTTTTCAATAAAATTTACAAAATTTTAGATCTTGTAAGGTTTCAAAAATAATCGGCTTTCGGGTCAGCACCGAAGTATAAAGAGGCGTTTGACGATGAACGATAAAGGACATTCATATCCTTATGAAATGCTATCTAAATACAAAGCTCCAAATGCGTTATCTTGGAAACCAAGTGTCCTTTAAATACCTTAAAAACGACTCTCATTTTCCTCTGAACTGGTTAACTCTTAAAGTATATACAGGAGTGCCAAGGCACAGTTGATAACGAGTATGGGATGGGGATCTAGAGCGGAAAAGCCAACGACATAACGCTGTACCGTTTACCTGCTCAAAGGTTACAACGAGACTTTATTGTCATATCACAATTTTTAAAAGAAAATGTGTGCATATTCAGACAAGGTTTAACCAAAGAACATAGAAACAAGATACAAATTTCTAAAAATCTTTTAAAACTTAAAATAATGTAAACGATTTTCTATATCTTTGTAAACTTAAAATAGTAATCACGATTTTATATACTCCGCGTAACAAGTTTAGACTTAGAAGCGTGCTAGCGTAATTTTACGCCCAAAAGCTTGAGGCTTATTTCACACTTTGATCCATTCACTCTTCCCTAATCCATAAAATTCAGGGTAATATCACGTTCTGATAGTCATGAGTCTGACGATATTTGTCCAACGGTCATTATTCCGACGACCATTGACCCGACAGTCACTGGTCCGACGATCACAAGATAACTTTAGATCTATGTGCAATACGAATCTCTGTTCGAATTTTATTACATTGGTCAAACTAGTATTCAATAACCCTTCTACCATAGCGGGCCTCGATGAGTGGGAGTAGTTGTTGGTAAGGTTCATTATGTTTTTTTCAGAGTTTTTCTCGTTCGTTTGCTAGGTTACTAAATGTCCTTGGACATCCTTGATTATTAAATGTATTTTGATTTTCCAATGATTGATTTTTATTTACACCGAGGATAAAAAAATTTGTAAGTTGTTATTTGAAATGGTTATCTGCGGAAGTAAAACTCACTACAATTTCAGCTTTGAGATGTATACCTGCCCATTTCAATATTGAAACAGACCTGTCAAGTGTCACCTGTAGTTTATCCAGATTTGCGGCAAATTCCATTGATCTTGACATTTTTGGCAAATCTCACGTGAGGCAATTTTCAAAACTTGACAAGTTGATGGTTGGGTGATACATGTAATCACGAGAGAGGGTATTGGTGTTGGTAAAATTGGGTGTTCGGGGTTGTGTTTTTTTCATGTCGATGAGCTCCTCCAGTAATCGATTTTGGTGTTATGCTTACCGCGACTACACGCTCAATTGCTTATATGAATTGGAGTTCAAACGACCCATGAACTACTCACGACTACGCTCTCTGCTCATTTCACTATTTAGTTGTGATAATGATGTGTTTTGTAGTAATGAAAGTGAAAGATGATGGTCATTTTGTATATTGCAAATTCTAATAATCCATTTAGGGACATAATTACCGACAGATACATTTTATTTTTTTATTTAATCTGATCAAAATCACATTACTATCAATTTTAACTTTCTGTATTCAATTCAAATGCTAAGGCTAGGGATCAGATAGAGAGTTATTGTGGTAGAATTGTGTAGGATAAAGGTAATGACTTTCTATCTGTCAGCTTGCAATCCACTATCACATCACTACCTAGAAATACCCATCCATCATCCCCACCATCGAATAGTGAAATAACCTTGTAAAACAGTCATGATTAACTCGTCAACACAGGTAAGTCAGGTAAGCATAGCTGAGAACAACCAATGAATAATAGCAAAACAGTTCAGAGTCATGTGAGCGTAATTAAGATAGAGCTGTCTGTATAAGGTTACTTTTAAACCCATATTGGATACCTCAATGTCGGAATATCTTTTAGTTAAAATAATTGTTACATTAAGACGAATCAGTTTCGACGAAGAAAAAGATAGAAGGTGTGCAATTAGCGTGCTGGAAAACTGACAAATCGAGTAAAAAAAACCAGAACCCTCACAACAATGTAAATGAATTTATGAAAGGCAGAGTAGATGAAGCCTAGCATAGTCTCAGTCTCACGTAATTACTCCTAATGTGTACACGTGGTTGGATCAGCTTCTCATTTGTCCGCCAATGGGAATGTGGATAGTCTCAGTCTGACGTAATCTTTCCTAATGTGTACACGTGGTTGGATCAGCTTCTCATTTGTCCACCATATGGGTATGTGGAAAGTCTCAGTCTGACGTAATCACTCCTAATGTGTACACGTGGTTGGATCACTTTCTCATTTGTCCGTCCGCCATATTGGTATGTGGAAAGTCTCAGTCTGACGTAATCACACGGCCTAATGTGGATCAATGTGCACACGTGGTTGGATCAGCTTCTCATTTGTCCACCATATTGGTATATGGATAGTCTCAGTCTGACGTAATCACTCCTAATGTGTACAAGTGGTTGGATCAGCTTCTCATTTGTCCGCCATATGGGTATATGGATAGTCTCAGTCTGACGTAATCACTCCTAATGTGTACACGCGGTTGGATCAGCTTCTCATTTATCCGCCATATGGGTATATGGATAGTCTCAGTCAGTCTGACGAAATCAAGTCTATTGTGAACACGTGATTGGATCAGCTATTCATTTGTCCTACATATGGGTATATGGATAGTCTCAGTCTGACGTAATCATTCCTCATGTGTACACGTGGTTGGATCAGCTTTTCATTTTTCCGCCGTATGGGTATTTGGATAGTCTCAGTCGCACGTAATCACTCCTAATGTGTACACATGGTTGGATCAGTTTCTCATTTGTCCGCCGATATCCTGTGACAACTTTAAAAATCTTGACACATGGACCAATGTCAAAGTGATCCAAAGTGCCAATGATGTCACCTAGCTTGGAACTGACAACTTAAATAAAACATTGTGACTTTACCAATGTTCATAGTATGACATATCATTGTCAAAGTACCAATGGTGTCACCTAGCTTGGAACTGATATGACATTCCTATCCCTATCACCAGTCGCGGCACATTGAATCAGCACCGTCGTCTTCACTTGGATCGTTCGTCGATGTTTAGCAACCCCTTCGTAGATTGACTTGGCTACTTGTGAAGTACAAGTCCTCCTTCGACATGGACAACCCAGTTGCGTACCATATCTTTGATTACGACGGTCTTGAAAGGTTGATGAAAGTTGGTTCTTTGAAAGACAGGGAGAAGAAGTCAACTTTTTATAGTTGGATAATAACTACAAAGGGTGCAATACCCCAAGTACGTAATCGCCGTTTAAGCCCAAACGTCATCATCATTAGCCTCTCTTAATCGCCCCAAGCAAGAGGAGGACCAGTACCGTTCGAAAAGCCATGAATAAAACCAAGCTAACCACATTATCTCGGGTGAGACAACCAAGTAAACAGAAAAATGCCCTCAAACGCGTTTTGAGATGCAAGGCTGATAGTATGCAACAGGACGAAGAGAGTGGGCATGAAGTATCAGGGAACGCTTGTCAGCTTATCTTATCCCCAGAAGAGAATCCTCTAAGTGATGTTACAGACGAAGTTGACGACTTGATTCAAAGAGTAGGAAAAAAACTTGTGGACTTGACTTACCTATGTCACCTAAGCGTTTGTGTGAAAAGTATTTTTTTAATGGTTCCTTCGAAGTCATGTCATTAAATCTTATGAACGGGCGAAACTGAAGACTGTATAGTATTTGAAGAGGCAGAACCTTGTTCTTTTGATACGAACGCAATATTTTGTAGTCTTACCATAGCATGGCACAGACGCCGTCATCACCGTCTTGGGCTGGCCAGTAGCTAAGATTTTACTTCCGGGTTTTTGACCCCACCCGTTTTAGAATAAGTAGAATCTTCATTATTCTTTAGTTTTTCATGTTTTTTTTTCTTTTTGTTCTTTTGAAAATATCCAATCAGTAAAATTAGTATTGGATTTTATGTGGCATTTACGATTTACGAGATAAGTGGGGACCAAAAGCTTCGGATGTCTGTTCCTTTTAGTCCGATTTCGATGCAATTTTATAAATTTGTTTCTATGGTACTCAGTCATCAGAATTTTTCGTACTTCAATTCAGACCTATAAAGGGCCAAAAGGGCCAAAATCTTTTTTTTCGAAGTACCTCAATTTATTTCCTTGTCAGCGGATTTTAACGAGGTCCGTGTCTTTGGATTTATCTTGAAATGAGTGTCGTCGAATTTGACGTGGCTCTTACCATTTCTGGGCTTTAAAAGGGCAAAAAACAAAACAAAAAACAAAAAAAACAAACAAACTTGATTTTACCAAGTACCAAGAATTTTCACTTTCCCTGGGATTTGAACGCGTTTTGTGCATTTGAATTCTTCTTGAAATAAGCTTTCAATAGTTGTTCAAACACATTGTGGAGCTGTTAGGGACGGGGAGGGAAGCAAAAAATCTTGTTCTTACAAAATATATAAATTTTTATTTTTCATTGAATTTTAGCGAGGTTTGTTCTCAAAGGATATGAATTCAAAGGTTTCAGTGAACTACGTCCATAGACATTTTCTGACAACACTTGCCTATATATGCACTTGTCAAATGTATTTCGGTTGTATCATGCTGCGCTGTGCGCATTTTGCTGTTTTTCTATTTCTTTTTTATATGCCCCCGTGACAAAAAGTCGGGGCATATTGTTTCCCTGTCTGTCTGTCCGTCCGTCCGTAAGAATAAAAAAAAAAACAACTTTTGATGTTTTTCAGACACTTTGCAAGTAAATTCCAACTATTTCGAAGGAATCTAACTAACAATAAGTAGATGTACACATACAAATCTTTTGGAATATTCAGAATGACCTTGGTTGCCATGGAAACTTAAAAAGGCGGAAAAATTCAAAGTGCCTGAAATTGAATGAAACTTTACAGGGAAATTGTCTCTAGAAACGAGTTTTGGTCTCAGAATTTTCAAAATGGCTGCCGTTGCCATTGAATCTGAAAAAAGGCGGGAAAATTCATTGTGCCTCAAATTTGATAAAACTTTACAGGGAGGTTGCCTAGCACCAATAGAAATGATTTTTTGACTGCGAATTTTCAGAATGGCAGTATATTATCCTGTCCATACTTGTACCGTGTCCACACTTATACTTTGTCCATTACTTTGTATTGTGTCCACACATACTGAAATTTGCACTTACCATATTGATTCAGGGTTCAGTAAGCGGGGGCATAATTGGTTGCCATTCTGCGACAGCTCTAGTTTCTCAGTGAAGTTCTATGACATCTGGGTGTTATATCAATGGCTATCGAACTAATGACCATCGGAATAATATAGGACCGGTGAATTCATACATTTTAGCATAGCTTTTTAGAGTGTTAATGGTACGTCTCTGTTATAGGTATTTTCTTTTTAACCCAATGGTACCGTTTAACCAAACACGAATGAATCCTTTTCAGTATTACAGATGTGCACCATGTTTTTGTCAACAATATATGAGGAAACACTTAAGCATCTTTTACATGCACAAGATTTACACCAGTATTTATATTTACTTTAAAGTGTGCATAACTATTTTGCATGATTTTAGTGTGAGGTATATTTAAATTTAAACAGTGAGTTATTAGAAGTTAAAAAAACACGTAAAAATAAAGTTTTCACAAGATCTTAACTTTTTTTTTAGAATTATATGTTGCTTTGTAATTTTTTTCAGTTAGTCCAATTTCTTGTCTCTTTTTATGAGCTTTGTTGTCTTGATGTTGTATTCTCTGTTAAAACAATTTCTGAAGCCTAAGATCTCCATAAATAAATGTGGTATCACTAGTCTTAAGTTAATTACTCATTTACATATACTTAGAGCCAGTCTCATATTGGGCTGTTTATTAATCTTCTTGATCTGAACTATTTAACACATAACATATTCCTTATCAATTGTTCCATTCAATAGAGACTTAGTTCTCTGTAAATCAGACATTGCTGGGATAGAAGAACAAACTTTGACTGTATTCCTTTTGAAACAAAGCATAACTTCTAAATATTATTCTAAAGAAAACTTGAATCCAATCGTTCCATTAGTGCTATTACCGCTTTAATTTTTTTATATATACTCTCTTAAACAGTCTCTACGACAACCGAAAATTTCATTCATAGCATTCGGCTATGAACTTGGTCGATTGGTGGGCATGTTGCAGTTCCCTTAAGATTTTTATCACTACAAATAAATTACATTATTTTTACAGGACATGTGGGAGGGTACTTGTATAGATCTTTCAGGGTTACAGTTACTGACATCGCGAGAAATGTTAATACATGTAACTGATAATGGCGTTAAAGTTTATGAAATACTAGTAGTTAATATATTAATATATTAATATTACAGTCACCCACTGAAATAAGTCATGTACAAAAGATTATTTCTTTATTCTCACAGAGCCAGAGACTATGCGATATAGCTACTATGGCAGAATTAAGCAGTGATGAGGATTGTTGTGACACATTGCCACAAAATTTTGAAGGAGACAAATATATTCCTCCAGTGATACAGTCAGACAGAGCAGATCCAGACACGACAGAACCTACATATAACTTACCAACTATTACAACACAAGAAGATGAACGTCACGATGTAGACAGAGACATACTGGATGGAGACTCTACTGTTGTTAAGCACTTACAAACAAGTAATAGTGAAAGAAGAAAAAACAACAGACTACAAAGTGGGGCCAAATCTGATAAATACTCCAATGCACATAGGTTTCCAGGAGGGCATGGGAAGGCAAATGTTAACCGCCAGAAACCATTGCCTGATCAGAATGTTACTCCGCATCAAACTGAACAAAGAGGTTCACGAGAAGGAACTTTTGATAATGGAAGTTCGTCAGATACGAGAAGAAATGACGCCAGTCCGCGTAGGTCCGATTTTGTTCACAAAGAAACTGACGATTTCGTTTTTTTCTGGAGAGAAGGCTCCCCTTTCAGTCAATGGCATCCTGCTAAATTTAAATTAGATGGCAAAGAATTTAACTGTGCAGAGCAATATATGATGTATGAAAAAGCAAGTAAGTAAATCTACGATGACACATATAATATCGCCACGACAATGATGAAAATGTCAGCACTTATACAATAGATGTCTGATCATTACAATGTGGAAGTTGTATCGCTCACTTAAAGAGTTGCAAAACATCCTAGTTTCGAGTCACATTTATGAGATTAAAAGTCTCTGATCACCGACGGGAAAATTACAGATGAGTGTTTTAGCATAGAAGAAAGTTACTGAGATTTATATCTTATACACGTCTTCATTATGCTAAAAATCCCTTACAAAAAATCACACGTTTTTGAGATCACACAGAGTAAGAAACGTCTGCTGCGCAAGGAGAGATTTAGGGAATAAACTCTGTTGATCACATGCATTGATTAATTATAAGTCAACCGATTAGCTATAAGTGTCGTTATCTTTATTTTCATTAAGGAAGAACATTTCATACCAGCTCAATTCAACTCGCAGGACAAAATACAAAGTAAATCTGAGGTCGGCAACCAGTTTAGAGTAGATTTGGAGTAAACATGGCAGAGAAAACGAAACTGGAAATGCGTTTATTGTCGTAAATTGAAAATCAAACTTAATTTTGAAGGTGATATGTGTTTGTGATTCCAAATGCTAATGATATTTTTAAAACAAAATTTGCAAAGTCCAAGCCATGCACAACCAGACTTTCCCATGGACCTAAATGCGTTTTTGTATTGTTTTGGAAATTTTTTGAATTGTTTGATCCTAGAAAAAAAAGTTCTTAGATCTCGTGATTTCATACAGCTGTTCACATTTCTCCAACCTTTTGATCTGAAATCGCTAGGCAAATTGGCACCAACCTTGGTCATTATAAATGACAATATAATCTATATACCTTGGGTATTATAGTTCTTGGATGGTTTCCTTTAAAAATGTGTCGGACAATTTCGTACCTCATCCAAGATTGCGCCATTAGTGGACTTAGTTACACATTGAACCTTATGGGTAAAACACATTCAAAGATCTTCTCGCCTGAAACTTCTTGGCAAACTGTAACAAAACTTGGTCGCAATCAACCTTAGTTGACCTCTTTCAAAAATGTGTCGGTGGGTCTGTATTAGATCAAAGAAGGTTACCAGTGGTAAACATAGATAAACATTAGATCCCATGGAAAAACATTCAAAGATTTTTCTTCCAAAGCCAAAGAGACTATAGAAAAAAAAAACATAAAGATCTCTTAAACATAGATAAACATAAGATCCCATGGAAAACATTCAAAAATTTTTCTTCCGAAGCCAAAAAGACTAAAGGAAAACAACATTAAAGATCTTTGAAACTACCTGACCAATTAGAACCAAAAATGGTCACAGTTAATTTTAGCTAGCCTCATTTGAAAAATATATCCGGCAAGTCCGTATCAGATCGAAGATGGCCGCCTACTGGGAACAAAGTTATACATCTGACCCCATAGTTAAAATTGCGCCCTATTTGAAAGCATTCAAAGATATTTTTCTCTGAACCGCAAAGGCATTCGGAACGAAACTTGGTCACCATAGTTGTGTGTACCCTACGTCATGATATGGCAACTAGCTTGGAATATAGTTTAATATTGGACCTTTAGAATAAAAAAAATCAAAGTCATGATATGGCAACTAGCTTGGAATATAGTTTAATATTGGACCTTTAGAATAAAAAAAATCAAAGATATTCTCCTCTGAAAGTACTTGGCCATTTAAATCTATGTTTGCCCCTTTTAAATGTGTCAGGCAAGTATGGATTTCATCAAAGATGACCACCATTTGGGAACATACATTTGAAGTTTAACTTTGAACCCTGTGGGAAGGCATCAAAGATCTTCCCCAAAAAGTCACAAAACCAATAGGCACTGAAAAATCTTCCGACGGTCCCTTGTTAAAAATATATCCATCAAGTCTGCAAATCATCCAAGATTTCAGACAACGGACAAGATAGTTTAAAGTTAGACCTTACAAAAAAAAAATCATTCAGAGGTCTCCTCTGAAACTAGTTTGCCTTTTAAAAACCAAACCTAGTCACAATTGTTTTAAGATGGTATCATTAAAAGGGTGATCAGGTGGTATACACCCCACCCAAAATGGCTGCAAACAGGCGACATAGTTAAACATAGGGCCATATAGTATGGAGGTAAAGTGATAATTTGCAAACATTAAGCAGGTTCAAGTCCAATCCCCCGAGTAGACATCAAAAAGCTCCAGTATCAAAAAAATATACTGTCATTTTTTTCTGTACAAAAATAATCAATTCTCTTATTGAGTCGCACGCAAAACATAAGGCTCTGTCTGTTTTTTGTTCTCGCCCGCGGCAAAACGCGCGGAAAGCGAGACATATGCGTTCAAAGTTTGACGGCGAGGGCGGCGGTGGCAGCGGCATATCTTTTCAAGTTAAGTTTTGTGATAAGGTCATTTTCTCAGTACCTATAAGTAGTAGGCCGATGATATTTGGTATATAGACGCAGTAACTAATTATTGTAAAAAAATGGTGCAAATGAGAGTGTAGACAAACATGCTCTAAATTTATATCAAGATTAAATTATTACCAAGGTCACCAACAGAATAAATATTTATAAAGATAAGTATGTTGAGTCACATCTTAAGCTGTCTATAAATATAATTAAGATCTTGGTGAAAAAATGTGTCTGTACCTGCTGACAAGGCTCCCAACAACGATGTCCAACAAAACGAACTGGCCAAGTCAAACACGTTCACCAATCGGTACGAACAAACGTTAACCAAACTACATTATAAGGATACAGAAATGCTTAAAGTTCCACCTAAAGATAACACCTTGCCTACCATGTCCTGGGTTCGTAAGCTTCACAAAAATCTCTTCAAACAACGTTTTACTTCGGCATCTAGTAAGTGTTCTACTACTAATTTATCCATACATTTAACAAATTAGTTCACTTACTTGTATAAAGGAGTTGGTTATTAAATACTGTGAAAAAACTTATCAAAACTCTGGTGTAAATTACTTCTTGAATGTGAAAAAATTCTATAAAGTTTTAGATAAACTACAATCAATTCAAAGACCAGTCTCGTCCATCGACATTTATGATTTTTCTACACTTTATACAATCCTTGCACATAATTTGATTAAATCAAAATTGGGACAACTTATTAAATGGTCTTTTAATTTTCTGGTCTGCAGTTCATTTGTTCTAACAAAAAGCAGGGATTCTTCTCTAATGTTATCTACAATAATCATTGTTCCTGGACATATGACGATATGATTAATGCATTTAATCTTTTGCTAGTCAACATTTTTGTTTGTTTTGGCAACACTAATTATCAAAAGGTCATACTTAGGTATTCCCATGTGTGAAAATTGTGCACCTCTAATCTTTTTCTGTTCTGTTACGAACGAGACTTCATGAAAAAACTTCGAAACGGAACAATACCAAACAGTGAAAACTTATTCTATTTTCATTGATAACAGCAGGTATATTGACGATATCCTTGTTTTTGGCAATCCTCAGTTTTTAGATCATGTAGACATCATTTACCTACAAGAACTACAGTTGAATAAAGCTAACAATGATTCGAAATATTGCCCTTTTCAGGATCTAACTATCATTATTGACTATGGTAAAATAAAAACTAAAATATATGATATTAACAGATGATTTTGATTTCACTGTTACTAATTTCCCTTTTCTTGATGGCTACATTCCTCTAGCTCCATGCTACGGCGTGTATATTTCTCAACTGGTACGATTTGCACGAGTTCTACTTTTGACGATTTTAATGAACGTAATTGTACTATCAAAGCCATTAGCCAAACTTTTACAACAGGGTTACAGATTTCATAAGTTGTTGAATACATTTAAAATGTTTATAAGTAGATGTGAACTATGACGTGACTCGCAAACAGCTTATTACTAAGGGCATTTCTTATCCTCGGTTTCACGGAAATCTTGTAAAAAATACCACAAACTGATTAAAAATCCAGAAAAACTTACATTCTTGACGTAATAGATATTCTGCTTCGAATTTCATCCGCTAAATTAGCTTTGAGATCTAGTGACCTGAAAATTTTACGCACATTCTGGCCTCTCACTGATACTGCCGATGTCTATGATGATTCTTGACCAAACCCTTCGGGAAGTTTTGAGTTTGATTTTTCTTCCGTAGCGCGACAGTGTTTTACCAGCAGACTAGGCTCCTTTAGCTAGCCAGCAGTTTAGCAGCGAACACTCTTTGACACATCTTTCAAAATTAAGTATTGTCTCTTTCTTTCCTTCCAAGATTGTGTTCATGGAATTAGCAGTCTATCTCTATTGGGCTTTATTCTTATGTTTTTATACTTTAGGAAAACGGGACAGATAAAGGGACCCATAAACCGGTTGAAATCTACCTCCGACTTTTGTTAGTGCCGGAACCAAGTCTGGCTGTCCCGAGTTCCAATCGTTGGTTACGTTTGTCTTTTGTCTTATTTGTTTTTTTCATGTGTTTTCCCTCGCAGATTGAATCATGTAATTGTAATTTTCAGCCATTGTAGACATTTCCTGTTATCCCCCTTTTTTCATCAAGGTCTTTTTAGGACATGACAGTCTGATATATGGCTTTTGTATGTGACCTTGGTTTCACGGTCCAGTGAGCAACATAAGTTGTTCAGTTTCTCGGTAACTATTAGTTGTTGGTCAATGACATTTCGCATATGGGTTGGTATAGGGTAGTACATGACAGTCTCTCATATGGCTTTTTTCCTTGACCTCATTTCATGGTCTTGTGAACATATTAAGTTTTTGTGATTATGTTAGGATGTCAGTACCTATAAGAAGGAGGTCAGTAATGTTTGGTATACAAAACTGTCAAAGTTAGTTCATGAAAATCTGCTATATGGCTTTTGTCTGTGACCTCAATTTCACGGTCAAAAGTTTTTCTGATAGTTCAATTTCTCAGTTACTTTAACGATTATATTTGGAAACTTACAATATCTAAATTAGAAATTTTTGCGTAAAACATAAGGAGTATCTCCCTCTTGCAATGCTCTGTTCTTAGCAAATTTTTGCTTTCAATTTAGATCCTTTTGATTATTTGTTCTCTGTCAGCTTTTATACATCGTTCGATTTATGGAATTTCAATGTTTTAATTTTATCTCCACTGAAGAGACATAAGTTGTCGAAATGGCCATATTCTGAAAGTGAATTTAAAGTAACTTCGGTATTTTGGTACTTATATATATATAGGTCAATGGCATTTCTTTAATAGGTTGATTTTGGGTCGTATAGGCTGTCGTGTGGCTTTTGTCCTTGACCTCCATTTCATGGTCTAGTGAGTATCCTAAATTTTTGTGATTAGGTTAGTTTCTAAGTAGCTCAAAGTGGTAGGTCAATGATATTTTGTAAATGGGTTGGTCTTGGGTAGAACATGACAGTTTGCAATATGGCTTTTGTCGGTGACCTCCATTTCATTGTCTAGTTAGCATGTGAAGTTGTAAGTTAGTTTTCTCACTAACCCTTAATGGTAGGTCGATGAAATCTCGTATATGGGGTGGTCTGTTGTGGTACATGACAGTCTGCTTTACAATTTGGCCAGCGACCTCAATTTCACAGTCTTGTGAGCAAGTTCAGTTTCTCAGTATTCATCAGCGCTTGTCAGTAATATTTTATAAATCTAAGGTGGTAAATTACAGTTTGCTATATGGCTTGTGTCTGTGATCCCAATTTCACGGTCCAATGAACATGTTAAATTTTTCTGATTACTTCAATTTCTAAGTTACTTTTACGATTTTAATTGGAAACCTACAATATCTAAATTAGAAAATTTGGCGTAAAACTAAGGAGTATCCCCCTCTTGCAACGCTCCGGTCTTAGTAGATTTTGGCTTTCAATTTAGATCCTTTTGATTATATGTTATCTATCAGCTTTTATACATCTTTCGATTTCTGGATGTCAAATGTTTTGATTTTATATGCACTGAAGAGACATAAGTTGTCGAAATGGTCATATGCAGAAAGTGAATTTAAAGTAACTTCGGTGTTTCATGGTTAAGTGAGCATGTGAAGATGTAGGTTAGTTTTCTCATTAACCGTTTATGTTAGGTCGATGAAATTTCGTATATGGGGTGGTCTCTTGCAGTTCATGACAGTCTGCTTTATAATTTTGTCAACTACCTCGAGTTCACGGTTAAGTGAGCAAATTAAGTTTCTCAGTATCAACGTAGGTGAGTAATATTTATATCAGTATATTTATATCAGTATATGGCTTGTGTCTATGACCTTATTTTATGGTCTATTGAACTTATTTGGTTTCTTGCTATATACTAGTGGTAGGTAAATGAAATTTGGTATGTTGATTGGTCTTGGATAGTAAATTTATATCTTTTGTCCTTGATCAGGGATTCAATTTCATGTCAGATTTGGTTAATCATATACATGGGTAAATGTATGACAACAACAAATGGTGTAGTGAGTATGTCTGGTTTTCTCAGTACCTATTATTGGTAGGTCAATGATATTGAGTATTTCGTTTGGTCTTGGGTAGTACATCACATTCTGCTATATAGCTATTGCCAGTGACCCATATTTCAGTCTAGTGAGCATGTAAAGTTATTTGATTGAATCATTTTGACTTTGTCACATTATTTGAGGGACCAAGTAGGGACGGACGAGGCATCTATCAGGGTTTGCACTTGTTTTTATTAAATAGAAAGGCTTGAATTATTTCAAAAAGTCAAGGTGTATTAAAAAAAATCCAGAGTTCTCGACAATCTAAGAAAGACAACATAAACGAAGATGACGATGCAAACAGAACATAATTGTATTTAAAAGCGCTGCAAAATAAAGAAGTATGAATTTGTTTAAAAAAAGAAGCCCATCAGGACCCACCAGGTGCTCTGGAAGGGTAAGCATGACGGTCATTGACCTGTTCCATATAACTTACTCCACAAAATTATGAAGTATTCTTGTCGTTTATATGGAATAAACGGTCTTTGATATCATTTTGTAGACATGTGGATACAAAAAATGCATTTTGAGAGCTTCCAAATAATTACCGAAATACAGCTCATATTGCTTTAGATGTCGCTATATTTTAAACTTTCAGGAACGGCAAACAACGATGCATTGATGGTTTCAATAATGAACGAGTCTGATCCAGGTGCACAAAAGGGATATGGTAGACAGATTCCAGACTTAAATTATGCAGTCTGGGAAATTAAACGAGAAGAAGTTGTAAAAAAGGGAAATATTGCAAAGGTAATGACTTTATTGTTTTTGCTCGCTAGGATGATTGTCCGGCGAGCTATTACCATAAACGCGGTGTTTGCGTTGCCTTGCTTCTGGGTATGTGACGTACATATGATGAAAGCTTCATGGAGGTCAAGACATTTTGACCTTAAGAATTGCCACCAGGGCAATTTTAAAATTATCAGTAACTTTTCTTCTAGAAGCTGGTTGTTATTTGCTAGGGTGTTAATATTTGGTATGTGACTCGCATTTAATCTTAGCTTTCGAAGGTACCATATATATAGACATTTTGATCATGACCAGGGGGGCAATTTTTACCTGGAAAGCCGAAGGCCGGAAAAATTTCAAAACCAACCAAGAGATGTCACGTGATGGACATGACTGGTAACGACCAATTAAATGAATTGTGTGCTTCCGTTCAAATATGGTTCATAAATTTCTTTCAAAAATTCGTTTAAGTAAGCTAAATAGTGACGATGATGCTATCTAAAATTGATAATAACATACAGTATATAAATATTCACAGTATTAACACCCCTGTCGCTATCAAGCAATTCATTTATACTTAGTTATTTGCCAACTAGCATGGACAGAAGAAAACAACAGTGAGCATCAATATTTGTTTACATGTGTTATGTCTATTGGATATTTATAGCAAATGGTAAGACATACGTACGAAAGTCATTTCTTTAGATTATTTTCAGGTATTACGGATTAACCTATTACTTGTATATAAATTGTATTTTGTGTTTACGTTTGTCGGTTTTCTTATTTACCAATAAAACATTTGACTTTGATTTTTCTTTGGATGGATGCGAAGGTTTTTTGGTTACCTCTATTTGCTTTTTAGCACATGGAACTGGACACCCTTACGGAAATCACCCCTTTCGGCTTTTCACACGATTACGGAATTACCTATGATATTCATGCCGACATCGAGGATGGGGGGGGGGGGCATATTGAACGTGTCTTGTGTTTGTGTGTGTAACTTTAACCTTTGTTACAACGTTTGAACTATGTAAGGTAGACTTTTCATACTGGCAATTGTATAGGTATACTCAAGAGGAACATAAGTATTGAAAAAAAATAGATGAGGTCAAAGGTCAAGTTCGTCAGAGGGGCATACATGGTTTGTCTGTGCAACTCCTTCAACAGTTTAAATGCTAGAAAGTTTTTTTGCATATCATTTGTACATATATTTTAAGATGTGCCTGTCGGAAGGATTTTGATTTTGGTACAGTTTCTTTCAGAATTTTGATTTCATAATTTGATGAAATAGTATGTTCTTAAAAGATTCATTGTTGAACTTGATCATTAATAATAAATGGCATATAGTTTGATTTCACAACTCTTACACTTTGTATACTAGAAAGTTTTTATTTTGTAGAACATTTTGTCCCCATACTGTATATGTGCACGTAGAGAGAATTTTGATTCTGTTACATTTGTCTATAAATATACATTGTTGAACATGAGTTTTGGTTGAATGAGTAATGAAGTGTGCATAGTCTGTCCACACTTTTTCTCCTACATCTTTTATGCTAACCTCGCCACGACGGTATTTCTTTTTGAATATTGTATCCTTGCTTCTACAAGGTATTCATTAAGTGTGTGGGTGTTCATATTTGATACCTGACTTTCATATGATTAGAGATTTCTGGAGGTACAATGTTTGTAGACATTTTGACCTTAAAACATTTAAAAAACTTGCAATTACAAAAAGGTAATATTTTCAGATTAATTTTGCAGTGACATCGCTCTATACACCCAGCGAGCTATGTTGTTTTCTGCTAACTCTTGTTCTATATTTTAAGCCACTCTTACACTACATAGTATAACTCAAACGCATGTGAAACGGACAAAAATTATTTTTATACGGTGGTAAATATTTTTATGTGTTCACGAATTACAACGAAAGCGCACAAAAACCGGAGACATAGTCAGTATAGCATAGATGTACAGGCCTAGTACTGAATAAACCGAACTCCCGCCGAAGGGACACCATAACCCTACAGGACCGGCACCGAATAAAACGTATTTATACCGGTAACATACCGGGCGAGTACCGAATAAAACGGATTGTGAACGGAAAGGTACCACACGAGCACTGAGTAGTAAGAAGTTTTAAGAAGATAGGGTATCATATCAAAGTATCTCTTTTGACGGTTAAACAACTTTACTCCATATCCTTTCGCAAAATAATTATCTAAAACTTAATCATTACAGCGTGCTTAGCGTGAAAACCAAGATTGATTTCCAGTTATACAGTCTCTAGAATGATCAGTGAAACGGCGAGAAAATTTAATATACAAAAAATACCAGAGTTGCATAATTACAGTAAATTTCGTTATGCTGTACACGTGTTTCAAGGAATAACCTCTCATCAGCAGATTATAATCAAATAATATGGAAAGCCATAATCCAAAAGTTGTCCAGAAAGAAGTACTCATTACCAAAAAATATCGAAATAGAAGGCCAAATCCAGTACTAAGGACATCTACCGAGTGCCATACACGGAATGAAGCCTCAGTATATTGAAGTGTTTAGAATTTGATTAAAACAGTAAATTTTTATAATTGCAAGGTAAACTTTTAATGTGACTTGTCAGACAAGTCTGAGTATTGGGCTGGTGAATACCCTCGGGGACCCCTGGTCCACCAGCAGTGGTATCGGCCCAATGATTCAAAATACAAAAAATACCAGAGTTGCCTAATTACAGTAAATTTCGTTATGCTGTACACGTGTTTCAAGTAGTAACCTCTCATTTTTGGCCTATGTCAGAATATTGTTACCAGATAAATTTAATACAGTGTAAGCAATTTTAAAAAAGTACATAAAATCTTCCTGTAGAAGACCAAATAGACAACTGTTATCAATTCGTTTTAACCGGTGCTCCTCCGATAGGTTTTTGCTGTAAATTTGGAATTCTAGCGGTTAATCCGTTTTCTCCGGTAAATGTCCGTTTCATCAATTTAATCTACCGTGCATGAACGGGTGCAAGACGGACATATAAAAAATGAATAAGGGAGATATAACGCATGGCAACCGAACAAACGTTTGTGCTGTATATGTCCGTTCCAAGTTTTGAACATGTTCAACATTTTTCTGCGTACAAAACGGACATGACCATGCATGCATCGTAGAACGGACGATAAATGTATATAAACGGAGACGAACGGATACAATTGTTTTATATACCATACGATATACGGTCGGCGTCCGTTTGCGTTATACGGTGTAGTGTCAGAGGGTTTAAGAGAGGCTTTATTGATAACATCTTCCTTTGGTGTGTTTGAGTTTAATCTGAATTTGATACAAATTGTCGATTATTAATATTGTTAGTAGTATTTCACTTTTAAGGTACCAAGATGTATTCCTAGCAGCAAAAGATTCCCATGTTTTGACGGTTTGTTCTCTGTAATTTATTAAATATGTTTTGATTTTGATGTCACCGTGAATCAAAGATTCGAGGCATATAGTTTTTAGTCTGTCTGTTTGTCCAGAAAAAAAAACTTTAAATTTTTGACCTTGTGACCTTTATCTTAGCATGTGATGGTTATAAAAAAAGAATAATTAACTTAAACATTGAGTATATCTTTTAAATGGTAAGAGATATGGCGTTCATACTTTGCATGTCTTTTCCTTTTAAAAGGTACCAGAAGATTTGACCTTATGACTTTGACCTTGGCATGTTAACAACTGCATAATGACCTTGGCATGTCAACAACTGCATAATGACCTTGGCATGTTAACAGCTGCATAAAAACTTAACACATAAAGTATATCTTTTGAAGGGTAAGTGGTAGGACTTTCATATTTCGTATGTTTATTCCTTGTGGAAAGACCTTCCAATATATACCAGAATATTTGATCTCACGACAGTTGATTTTCTGGTAAAATTTCACCAGAAACATTTAATTATATTTTATTGTATTTTTATATATAGAAACATTAAGATAATGTTTCTTGATATCTATATAATTTATACTTTAAAAAAATCTTTTGTATTACTCACTAAATTTTCGATTTTCTTCATTTAATACTTAACATTTTTTATTTAGTATTTCCATTTGGTGGTAAGAGACAGTGTTTTTTTTTCATTTTACAGATGTATTTATTAAGTCAATAAAGTTTGGTGACTATTTGTGTTTCTCCGTTTCTAATTACTTATCAATTTCTATATATCTATATCAATGAGTGTTTTGTATGTATTCTAACTGTGCAAACTTTGTATGTGATTTTTAGGTTTGACATTCAGCCTTTCTACTCGCACATAGGGTACTAATTTTGAGTAATCAACTCCTCTTGCAAGTTTTTACCGAGAGACTTGTAACTTTCCAGATGTTTCTACATTCATTGATTATGTGCACTTCTCTTTTGGAATAAATGTATAGATTTTTTTTCTCGATTTGAACATATTCAATTTTCGACATCATATCTGTATTCAGCCTATTCATTGTGTAATCAGCTCCCGTTCAAAGCTTTTCACCGAGAGGTATGAAACTTTCAGAGCGTTTTTGTCTCGCCCGCGACGAAAGTCGCTCAAAGCGAGACATAGGCGTGCAAAGTATGACGACGGCAAAGGCGGCGGCGACGGCGACGGCGTTAACTTTTACTAAATACAGGATATTTTGAAAACCCTTTGATGTAGGAACATCATATTTGGTCAAGTGGTAGTACTAATCAAGTGCTACCTGACGGATATAACGTCATGTGACCTTGACCTCAATTTCACGGTCTAGTGGTCACGTTAAGTTTTTCTTCTAAAGTCCATTTCTCAATAACTAGAAGTGGTAGGTTGATAATATTTGGTATGTAGGTTGGTCTTAGGTAGTACATGTCAGTCTGGAAGGTGACTTTTGTCCTTGAACTCAATTTCATGGTCTAGTGGCCATGTTAAGTTTTTCTGCTTAAGTCCATTTCTCAATAACTAGAACCGCCGTGCGCGGTCCCGGCTGAAGAATAGGCCCGCAGCACCCTCTGAGCTTGGAGTATGAGCCATCCTAACAGAGGACCCCGAGGGAACCCCGGGATATAGAAATAGGACCCAGTATCTCCGGCTTGCGGGGTGTGACCCCTNTGGTAGGTTGATAATATTTGGTATGTAGGTTGGTCTTGGGTAATACATATCAGTCTGGCAGGTGACTTTTGTAGTTGACCTCAATTTCACGGTCTAGTGGCCACCTTAAGTTTTTCTGCTTAAGTCTATTTCTCAATAAATAGAAGAGGTAGGTTGATAATATTTGGTTTGTAGGTTGGTCTTTGGCAGTACATGTCAGTCTGGTAGGTGACTTTTGTCCTTGACCTCAATTTCACGGTCTAGTGGCCACGTTAAGTTTTTCTGCTTAAATCCATTTCTCAATAACTAGAAGTGGTATGCTGATAATATTTGGTATGTAGGTTGGTCTTGGGAAGTACATGTTACTCTGGCAGGTGACTTCGTCCTTGACCTCAATTTCATGGTCTAGTGGCCACGTTAAGTTTTTCTGCTTAAGTCCAATTCTCAATAACTAGAAGTGGTAGGTTGATAATATTTGGTATGTAGGTCGGTCTTTGGTAGTACATGTCAGTCTGGCAGGTGAATTTTGTCCTTGGCCTCAATTTCACGGTCTTTTGGCCACTTTAAGTTTTTCTGCTTAAGTATATTTCATTAATAACTAGAAGTGGTAGGCTGATAATAATTGGTATGTAGGTTGGTCTTGGGTTGTACATGTCAGTCTGGCAAGTGACTTTTGTCCTTGACCTCAATTTTACGGTCTAGTGGTCACGTTAAGTTTTTCTGTTTAAGTCCATTTCTCAATAACTCTGCTCAAGTCCATTTCTCAATAACTATAAGTGGTAGGTTGATAATATTTTGTATGTTGGTTGGTTTTGGGTAGTACATGTCAATCTGGCAGTTGATTTTTGTCCTTGCCCTCAATTTCAAGGTCTAGTGGCCACATTAAGTTTTTCTGCTTAAGTCCATTTCTCAATAACTAGAAGTGGTAGGTTGATAATATTTGGTATGTAGGTTGGTCTTGGGTAATACATATCAGTCTGGCAGGTGACTTTTGTACTTGACCTCAATTTCACGGTCTAGTGGCCACGTTAAGTTTTTCTGCTTAAGTCTATTTCTCAATAACTGGAAGTGGTAAGTTGATGATATTTGGTATGTAGGTTGGTCTTGGGTAGTACAAGTCAGTCTGGCAGGTGACTTTTGTCTTTGACCTCAATTTCACAGTCTAGTGAGTATGTTCACTTTTCTGATTAGTACACTTAGATTTCACGTCAATTTAGAGGCCAGCAGGGACGTAAAGAAAAAAGTAAAGAGCATACATCTCTACCACGAGGAATTGTTTTACCAACTCCACACTGCAATAAAAGACAAACTCCTGAATTAAATATTCTATGAAAGGATATGAAATAAATGAAGATGAGACCATAACACATATGTAAACTCCAACTGCAATAATTTTAATGAGCTGTATGGCCATTTCGGAAATTTATTCCTCATCAGCAGCACTAGAACCCAAACAAAGGAAATCTAATATTAAAATGCATAAAACCAAACGAAATTCGAATAATCAGTAATATTAAATATAGCTAAGGACAAAACTACGATGGTGGGAGTTAATCCTTCGGTTTTAGAATTTACATAAATTTAGATAATAGTAATTGAACAAAGTGTACACATGAGATATTATCTCATGTACAAGTACACCATTAAGACATTTTTCTTCGGTAATTTGTATGCAGGGGGTCAAATGTTGTGTAACTGACTCCTGTCACAGTTTTAAATTAAGAGATCTAATACTTTGCAGATTGTTTCAACATACATTCAATATTTGCAACTCCTATTTTGCCTTTTGGTTGCATTTAATATGCGGATGCTCAATAAATTTCACTGTCTGTCCGAATTTCCGTCAACAATTTCATCATTTTTTTCAAGCAAAGATTTCTTGGCTTGTATTAGTGGGAATGATTTGAAATATGTTTCGAGCTTGGACGTGATGAGTTGTATTGTGTTAGCGATTTTCTAGTTTGTCAGGCTTCCACTCCTGTTTACCGATACTTTGACTTTCAACTATAAACCAAATTTTCGTCACAAAATTCTTTGCTTGTACAGGAGGGAATAATTTGAAATTTTAGTTGGAAGCTTGGAAATAATTTGTTGTATTGTGGAGGCGATTTACGGGTCTGGCGGCTGCTGCTCGACTGTTTCCTATTTGCTCTTACTTTTAATTTTAATTATGAACCAAATTTTCGTCAAAGATTTTCTAAGTTTGCATCAGTGGGAATGATTTGAAATTCGATCAGAAGCTGAGAAATGAGGAGTTATATTGTGTAGCTTATTTCGAAATTTTTTAGGCTTCCATTTCCTATCAAACGGTAGTTTCTTTGAGTTTTAACTATAAACCAAATTGTCTTGCTTCAGCAAAAATTTTGCGCTTGTATAATTGTATGTTACCCGTTCCAGAAAAAGGACCAAAAAGGGGTAAATCAGGTTTTTCACATATTCTTTTATATATCGGATTTTGATGGGGTTTTTTCAGTGTGCTCCAAAGGAAATTTACAATCGTTCTTGAGATAAGTGGTGCCTGAAAGGGGGAAAATTTATATTTTCATTTTTAGTCGAATTTTTAGGCAGTTTTTCCATGGATTGCTTATGAAATATTAACTTCAGATTTTGGATAGCTTTTATCTTTTCCAAGCTATATGGAACCATAATTATAAATAAACCAATTTTTTTAAACATTTTTCGTTGGATTTTGATGGATATTTTTTTTTAAGATTCCTCTTTTTACAAGCTTTCAGCTAAATATGAACGGATTTAGCATAGCTCTTACCATTTCCGTGCTATAATGATCAAAGTGGTCAATATTCCATTTTTATGCCCCTGTGAATCGCATATTCAGGAGCATATAGATTTTGGTGTGTCTGTCTGTTTGCTGTTTGGTTGTCCACAAAAACTTTAACATTGAGTATATCTTTTGAATGGTAAGTGTAGGGCTTTCATAAATTGCATGTGTATTCCTTGTGGCAAGACCTTTCAAACGATACCAAAATTTTTGACCTCGTGACCTTGACCTTGGCATATGATAGACTTTTTGAAGAAAATTATAATCTTTAACATTGGATATATCTTATGAGTGGTAAGTGATATGGCTTTCATATTTTGCATGTGCATTCATTGTGGCAAGGCCTTTTAATTGGTCCTAGAATTTTTGACCTTGTGACCTTGACCTTGGCATGTTAACAACTGCATAAGAATTTTAACATTGAGTATATCTTTTGAATTGTAAGTAATAGGGTTTCATAATTTGCATGTGTATTCCTTGTGCGAGACCTTTCAGTTGGTACCTGAATATTTGACCTCGTGACCAGACTGTCTGGTAAAATTTCAACAAAAAATGAAATTAATGTTGTTTTAAATTATATATAGAAACATTAAATTCTTTTATGATAAAATGTTTTTTGATATACATGTATATAGAATTTACCTTGTAAAAAGATATTTTAACTTATTCAGCCTATTTTCTTCATTTATTCAATTTCTTTTACAGAAATATATATATTATATATTATATATATCAGTGATGAGGGATGTTGCTAAAAATATCTATTATTACATTCTTCTTCTCTGTATATTCCTCCACTTTTGGGGAACCAGTATTGATGAAGTATATGAAAATATTCCTGAGTAATCAAAGTACTGATTACACTGATAGAAAACAATGAGTCAACTATAAATGTTCAAAAAAGAGGGGGTGAAAATTGTTTTCTTAAACAATGCTTGGATAATGATTGGATGGGGTCAGTTGGGTGACTTCTGGGCTTGCATCCCATTGCAAGCATCATTTGATGTGATGTAACTTTTCAGTTGATTCTAGAATTTATTTCTACAAATTATTTTGTCAGAAAGACATTAATTGTTGTTCAAAGTAGCTAAATATTTTTTTCTTAACTTCTACTCGGGGCATAAGTGTTTTGCAAAACACATCTTGTTCAAAATATGTAAAATCTTATTTTTTCATCGAATTTAGATGGGATGTTTTCTTTGGAATCTTGTTGTTAACTTCCATTAGTATGTCAGCGGATTTGACGTAGCTCTTACCATTTCCGAACCATACGGAGTCAAAAGGACCACATTTGCAATTTTCAAATATATGTAATTTATTGAATTGGATTTCGATGGAGTTTTCACCTTTGATTCACCTCGATGTAAGCTTTCAATCGTCAGTATATCGATTTGGCAAAGCTCTTACCGTTTCCGAGCTATAAGGTGTCAAATGAGCCAAATTGCAATTTTTAAATGACCACAAAAAATTGAGGTCGGGTAATGGTATGGCGCTGTCGTCGTCGTCGTTGTCTGTAGACACTTTTTTTGTCAATAACTTAATTCTAAGTTAATCAATCCTTATGAAATTTTAACAAAAAGCTACTTGACACAACAGGATGACTAGGATTGGCATACTTGCCATCCTCAAATTCAGGTGTGGCGGGTCATGACCCGACATTCTGGTATGTGGTGGGGGTCATATCGCGTTTAGCCATCATGCACCTTTTCAACAATTCTTTGCAGTAGATCGACCATTTATTACCATATATAAGAAAGACAAGATATTTTCTGTCAATGTGTTTTGGGCATTTTCAGGGGGGTGTTTAATGTTTTTTGGCAATATAAATCAGTTGTTTACTGTTTTTGGACCATTTGGTGTTTTCTGTTCATATAAGTTTTACTTTGTCTTAACTATCAAAGGAAAATTTAAGACTCTGTTTGCTGTTAATCTTAACAATTGTGTTTCTTGTGTTGTTGCGGGCCATCCTGAAAGAAACCCCATCAAAATCCAATGAATAATGAAGATTCTACAGCCAATTATGTGAAAACATCAAATTTAACCTTTTTGGCCCCCTTTTTAAAAAACGAATGGGGCCACAATGACCAAAACTTATCCAAGCTGTAGAATCTTCATTATTCATTGGATTTTGATGGGGTTTCTTTCAGTGTACTCCTTAGGAAATTTCAAAACAGTATGTCAACGGATTTCTCATCGCATATACCGTTCATGAGATAAAGGGAACCCATAAGGAGGGAATTTCAAAATTTTGATTTTTTTTTAAGTCCAATTCTAATGCAGTTTTTGCAATTGATTCCTTTTAAAAAAATTAAAATAGAGCTGTTTCTTCAGATTTTTGATAACTTGTTTCCTTTGAGGGGCCAAACGGGGCCAAAATTGCATACAAGCAGATTACCTGAAATTTTTATTTTTCATCGAATTTCAATGGGATTTTTTTCTTTGGATGCCTCTGGTTCTAAGCTTTCAACTTTGTAATATGCCAAAAGATTTGGCATAGGTCTTACCGTTTCCGAGCTATAAGGGGTCAAAGGGGCTGAAATTGCAATTTTTAAAAATATGTAAAATCTTTATTTTTCATCAGATTTAGATAGGATTTTTTTTCTTTTGATTCCTTTTGTTGGAATCTTGTAGTAGTAGGCAACGAATTTAGTATAGCTCTTACTTTTTCCGAGCTATAAACGGTAAAAGGTGCCAAACACATCCAAAATTGTATTTGTTCAAATGAAGTTTTGTTTTTATAAAATTTCAATGGGATTTTTTCCTGGGATTTCTTTTGATGTAAGATTTAGTTGGCAGTCACCAGATTTTGCTGAGCTCTTACTGTTTCCAGTCATTAAGGGATCAAAAGGGCTAATTTTTATTTTCCCTAGTTTGTGTCCAGGTAAATATTTCTTCAAGCTCCTAATTGTGTCAAACTCTTTACTGTGTCCACATTCACTTCAAACTACACTTGTTCAAATTTCAGTGGTCGACATGCTGCGGTCGTATCATGCTACGCTCGGCGTAGCCCTTAACTTGTTTCCTTTTGGGGCTTTAAGGGGCCAAATGGGGCCAAATTGTAGACTTCCAATTTTTTTTTATTTTTCATCGGATTTCGATGAGGTTTTTTTCTTTAGATTCTTTTTGTAAGCTTTCGGCAATATGCCAACGTAATTTTTGTAGCTCTAATGAGTTTCAAAGGCAGTCGAAATTGTAAGTTTTCAAAGTATGTAAAATCTTTCTTTTTAATCCGATTTCGATATGATTCTTTAAATTCCTCTTGTAAACTTATGGTAATGTCAATAAGTAAACATTGTAAAATATAATAAGACCATAATGCTGGCTGAAAACATATTGGAGCTACCAAAATATAAAGAGATGGCTCTAAAGAAAGAGCTTGCTTTTCAGCTTAAAGTACCATTTTTGGAAAAAACTTTAACAGAGTTATGTTTTTAAAATTTGGGATCCCATGGCTTCCAACAATTTGTCGATGAAATAAAGAAGCAAACGTTTGAACAATATGTAAAAGGCAAAGTATAATTGGAGCTGAATTAAATATATTTAGTACATGTACAATTAATTTCTTTAGGGGTGTGAATGTACAAATCAACTAATATGGATACATTGTAGTGTCATGATTTTTTATTTCTATTCTCTATTATTAGTTTTCACAGAACCCAAGTTTACAGGAAGTATTGTTTAACACATACCCAAAGACACTGGTGGAGGCTAGCCCTCATGATCAAGTTTGGGGAATAGGACTTTCTGCATATGATCCGGATGCACAGAAAATTGAGAAATGGAGGGGTGAAAACCTGTTGGGCAAAATTCTTACAGAAGTTAGAGATGAACTTCTCAAGGAAGTTGGATTTCTTTGAGGAGTTAGTCATTGATTTGTTACGGGATATGTAAACAGTAATAATGCTAAAAGTATATTTAAAGACAGACAAACTTATTCTTTTTATTGATATTTTATTTGTTTTTATTTATATAAACCATATTATTTTATTAGGATGCAAAATTATTGATTGGTTTTGTCCATCGTCCCAGTTGCATTTAAACAATACTTTTCAGCAATATTATACGTAGTTGGATATGCTTTATATTGACTTAGAATCATTTTAATGGCATGTAATATATTTTGTATGTGCGAAGGAACACTGTAAGTGTAAGGCAGAGAAATTCTAACACAACATTCTTTTGCGACAAAAACAAAGGTGCTTTGCAGTATGAAATTTTCAGACAGCGCTGATTTAGAATAAGGACAAAAGGGGTGTAAATATAGTGTATTGGTGTATAAGTGTTTTATTGTATTTAGTATGTTAGTTCAGAAAACATAACAATTTTATTTTCAGTGTATATAACTTTCTATGATTTTTGTGATGTCTTAAATTGTCAAATCCAAAACACAATTTGATGCCCTCGCGACGAAAAGTTTAGGGCATATTGTTTTACCCCTGTCCGACTACAAGGCGTACACTGTTTGTCCATGCTATTTCTCCTCATTCATTTTTTATGGCTTGAAAAACTTCTTATTTAGCAGATCTATTGCACAGATATTGAAGTGTGTCTTTGGTGCATTTTCCAAAACATAAATATTGTTGAACTTAGTCGTTTTTGCGATTTTTTCATAGGGGTACACAGTTTGTCCGACAAATACCTTCGGTTTTTATTATTGGAAGATTTTATTCGCAGATCAGTTGTACTTATAAAGAAGATGCACATTGTGGTTTTGATTTTGATTTGGTTAATTTTTCAGAAAAGTATACACTGTTGAACTGCGTAATTTTTAGTGAATCTAACATGAGTGCAAATAGTTTGTCCGGGCAACTCCTACTAGAGTTTTTATGGTATGATTTTTTTATTTGTTGTGGATCATTGATCTTAGTCCTTTTTTTCTTAAAAATATACATTTTTGAACTTTATCCTTTTTGCGATTTTTGTCACAGAGGATACACTGTTTGTCCGACCAAATTTTCTAATTTTTAGGGGTGCGCATTTATTATTTTGCAGTCTTGTACATTTATAGAAGATACGCTTTGTGGTATGGATTTGATATTGATGCATTTCTCTGAAATATACATTGTTGGACTTGTTCTTTTTTGCGAGTTTGTCCGTATGGTAAAACTTTGTCATTTTTGCGAGTTTGTCCGGGCAACTTCTACAGATTTTATGGTACGTAGGAAGTTGTTTTTGTAGATCATTTGTACATACAAGTATATTGAAAATGTGCCTTCTTATGTTGATTTTGATTTCGGTGAATTTGCCACAAAAATATTCATATACAGGGTTGAATTTCGTCATGTTTTTGCTATTTTGTCATAGATGATACACTTTGTCCATGCAACTCCATCTACAGTTTTGTGCTTCATCTACACAAAAATCATTACTAACAAACCATCCCTAAATCGAAACGTTGCGCGGGGGCATGTCAGCATCAGGTTTTATCCAAAACCAATAAATTTAGAATAAAGCATGATATAAGAAAGTTGTAATTATGTCATTTACAAATCTTATTGTTTTATTCCAATGTTTTTTACTTACACATTTTTAGCAGAGTCGTACGGTTGGATTTGATTCATTTTAAAGTATCCGCACCTTATTTCTCAAAAATATACTTTTTCTGCTACAAATGATCCAATTCAATATTTTGCATTCATTTCTCATTTTACTCTTGAGACTACTTTTTTCTTTTTAATTGTCTATTAAAATGACACCTTAACGATAAATTATATTTTGCCTGTAATAGAACTACATAAATAGTGAAGTGCAAAGTTGATTTGTAGATACTGGAGTAATTTTAATAAATTGTACACAACTTTTTTTTAATGTATTTTACCAAATATAGTGCAGATCCGTTACAGACCCATTTAAATGTGAGTTTTATAAGTTTACTATAAAGCTTTTTTACCATGTATTGAACTTTTAGCTGTAATGTTGCTAAATATAGCTTAAAAAATGAACAAAAAATATTAAAATCAAATCATAATTTAACACTTGATGATTTTAAACACTCCAAAGGAACAATTTTTATATATAAGTTTTTGAAATTAAATATGCCAGTATGAAACCATAATACCTAGCTAGTATGAACCCATAGCACATAGGTTAATTAAAATTACCCTACAGCTCAATGTGTACAGGTACAGTGTAAGTGCTTATGTATATAGTACCTGGTCAGTTTACAAGATTACTGTATTTATTGGTTAACCATAGCTTTGGTATCCCTCAAACCCTTTCCCTGTTATTACTGATAGATCTTAAGTTGGTTAATTAATAAGATAAAAAAGATATAAGAGGAAACATCTACAATGGCTGAAATTTGCAATTACATGCTACAACAGGCTAGGCAATTATACAGGAAAAACACAAATAAGACAATAGACAAACGTAAATTACGAAAAGAACTCGGAACAGCCGGCCATGGTACAGGCACTAGTAAAAGCAAGCGGTAGGTTTTAACCGGTTTATGGGTACCCTCTGTCCCGTTTCCCTGTAGTATAAAAACTAGACTACTAACTACATGACCACAGTACGTGATTTTGAAAGATGGGTCAAGGGGTTCTCACTGCTAACCTGCCGGCTAGCTCATGCAGCCTGGTCTACTGGTAAAATACTGTCGTACTACGGAGGAAAATCAAACTCAAATTTCCCGAAGGGTTTCGTCAAGAATCATCGTAAATTTCATTATACATCGGCGGTATCAGTGAGAGGTCAGTATGTGTGTAAACATTTCTGGTCACTAGATCTCAAAGCTAATTTAACGAATACAAGCAGAATGTCTTGTCGGTATTCCCTATTATGTGTAGAATGTAAGTTACGTCTCCGTTTTGTTGGATTTTTTTTATCAGTTTCTGGCATTTTTTTTTTTGACATTTTCGTTAAAACTATGATTAGAAATCCCTTAGTTATTCATCTGCATGATAGTTGTGCTATATATTTAGATATCAAATGTTCATATCTATTTAATATAAAACTTCTGAAATGTATTCAACAATTCATGAAATCTGTCACCCTGTTGTAAAAGTTTGGCTATGATAGTATATCTTTATTCTTGCGATTCAATTTAATGTGTTTTACGATTTTGTTCTTAACCTGAATCCTTACTAATCAACATGCTACTTGCGCCTCTCCGTTTACAAAGAGATTTCCATTTCCATTATAGTTTAAAATAGCACCTTAACTCTTTATTAGATTTTTGTAGTGTTGTAAGATAGGGGACTTTTTATTATGGTACACCTCGGTCACTCTTTGTTTATCCAGGCTTGTGACTGACATTGTTTTTATACAGGCTTGTGACTGGTTACAAATATACAGTTATGCACCGCATTTCACCTGTTTTTGTACTTTTTGGCACCAGTGTCAGAAGGTACCTTACTGACAGTTTCATCTTAAAGTACACGTTAGGAAACAGAAAAGTACAAATATGCAATCAAAGTACTGATATACCTTGCTGTAAAAAATTACACATTGTGAGAAACATTTCCTAAACCCCATGTTATTATATAAAAATGCCCAAAGTAAAAGTATATGTAGTTCCACAAAAAATACGGCATGGAAATGCAATTTATTTGCCATGATTCGTTTAAATCATAAATAATTCCCGCGGCGAATGGAAACAGAGTAGCTGCCGCTATCACTTATGTAACTCGTAAAACTGTGTACATCGTTTAACCCATGACGTTTGAACTTTTATTGTTTCTTAACCCACAATTTCTTTTGAAATGCTTGTACCAAGTCAGTACCATTGCGCTTAAAAATAAATCCGACGCTTTTGCACTTGTTTTGCCTAAAACCGGTTTAACTCGCCGTTTCTTATGAATCCTGTACAAGTCAGGACCATTTCGCTTGTTTTTCGCCTGGTTTTGCACCTTCTTGTCTTTTTGACCTGTCGGCTGTTGACAACTCTGTTCGGTTTTATTTTATTATTGTCCTTATTTACAGGTTCAAGGCTCCTTTTTCCAAATCCATCATGTCGTCGCTTCATTTTCAATTCCCTACTTGCACGAATCGGGCTTAATTACGCTTGTATACTCCGTTATAAAATAAGTTTCAGAATAATCGGAAAATACTTCATAAGTTCATGTAAGCTATTGTATGCCCCTTTTATAACTATTTGTTTTAGAATGCTACAATGCAACGTTAACAACAATGTGGCATAATTTGTTTAGACTTTACTTGAAATTGACAGGCATATGCGGGCATATTCAAGTTATGATTTTGTTTTGCCATTTTGATCTTATCTTGGCAGGCTCAACGAAGTTTTGTAAGAACATTGTATGATGTTAAGTCGTTTTTCAAGATTATTGCATTCAAGGACGATCAAGACCAGTTCGGTTTATTAAGATCAAACAAGATAACTTCGTTCAAGGGCGATCAAGATGTGTTAAGTTTGTCCCGTACAAACAAGATCAAATCGAGGTCTTGTTTGATCTTTACAAACCCAAATGAACTCGTCTTGATCGTTCCTCAACACAATTAACAGGTGGATCTTATTTGATCTTGAACTACCTTAACCCGTCTTGATCGTCTTTGAAATCAATTATCTTGATTACCAACTATAAATCTTTCAAGATCTTGATAAGATAATGATATATCTGCTAGTGCAATTGGCTATAATGACATAGGCTACTTTGTCTGATTATGTCAGTTGAAAAAAGGGACTTCCAAGACGGTAGGTTCAATAGAATGAGCATATGCAGAAACAGATTCATTTCAAGCGTATATTTGTTAATTGTTCTCATTGATTTGTTGCTTAAGTGACTCCCTTGATAAGACTCATATTCAATATTGCTGGTAGTTTACAAGAATCAGGAGATGCTTACTCTGCCGATGCACCTTATCTCACCATTGGTTTAAAATTGTGCCCGTGTTTTTATCTGTATATGTATTTTTCTTTTCTTTGCCGAAGTCATGTGATGCCTTTTTTGGTTTGTGTTTCCGTTGTTTTCATTGTTTTTTGGACTGACGTTTCGGTTCACTTACTTTGCTTTAAATGTTGTGTATTTATTCACGTGTTTTTGCAGCTGTCTCATGTATTTGTTCTTCTGTATTATCATTTTTTCCATGTCTCTGGATTTGATTTTTGTAATTAAAGCATCCTTTGTTCCTTCAGTATTCTACTTCTGTTGTTTTGATAAATTTTTGTCACCTACGGTAGTTTCTGCTTTGTGGCAATATATTTTGCACCGTTTACCCAGCTTGTGGCTACACAAGTTTTTAATCCTTGTAGTCCATATCTGCAGTGGATGGATATGAGTCAAGTCAAAACCGTATCCAAATAAATACGTATAGAAAAACATGAGTATTTTTAGGGCCCATCGAGATGCGGTTTTCACTTTATTTCTCCATCCGTTTGTCTGTTCGTCTGTCCGTCAACATTTTTTCCGTCCAAGATTTCTTGGTTTGTATAAGTGGGAATGATTTAAAATTTTATTAGAAGCTTGAAAAAATGAGTTGTATTGTGTAAGCGATTTTTAAATTTATCGGGTATCCACTTCCTGTTTGTCGATAATTTATTATTTTTTTTCAAAATGACCAAATTTTCGTATATTCTGACTAGACTTGATGATTTTATCCAAATGAACAATATTGGACCAAAATCTAATTTTCAGTTTTAGGGCTCTTTTATCTAAAAAGATTGGTTATATTATTTTATATCTTTTGAGTAAATCTCCAGTTTGACTGAAACATGTTACATGATACTTTTATTGCCGGATATCGAGGGGTTAATGCCAGAGTGTCGTAAGTGCATTTTTATAAATTTTTAGATATTCAAGTTAAAAGATTTTGCACCTGGACAGTTTTGACACCAGAAATCATAAAGTATGGAATCTGTATGTTAATAGCAAATCTATAATACCGAAGTTTCTGTTTATTTGGATTCTGCATTTGCGCATTTCAACAACTAGTGTCTCTTCAGTGCAGATAAAATCAAAATATTGGAAATCCGTATACCGAAATATGTCTAAAGAAGGACGTTTTTGTTGTGGATTTTTGAAGAAGTACTACTTAGCAGTTCCTGTGATAAATACTAATTTACCACTTACAATAGACAGTCATATGTGTAGTAACGTGTAGCTAAATTTTATTGTTAAAATATCTGTTATTTAAATTCATAAATGCACTTATGATTATTCTCATCATGCAAATAACAAATTCAAATAAGTTGTAAGTCTACTTAAGTCTATAATTCTTAATGAACTGCATACTTTTCGGACATTCAAAAAGGTACTATTTTGACAAAATCTAATATTTTGCTACCGCAGTCGAAGCATGCAAGGAATCACATTCCGTTTCTATGTGTCCTTGTTCTATATTTCTGGCTTATTTACTTCCATTTTTGTTTTGCCCTTAACATGGGTCTGAACAGAAGACAGCTTGCCTCGTTCTTCAGTGTAAAGACTTCATATAAAGCAAAATACATGTTGCTATTTCATGTTTCTGTTTCATTCCATAAACACAAGTTGCTTTTGTGTCAGCTAGTGAATACACAGAGATGTTGTAGCAGTTAAGTTTGCGTTTTTTTTAAGACATGACTAGTATTATATCTCGGAGTGCAATTTCGAAAGTAGCGGTGTGATATTTGAGTTCTTTGCATAGTCCTTGTCAAATTGTATTCTTCTATCTCTCGAGTCTTTGAATTAAGGTGTTCTTGGTATAATTGTTTTAACTTGTCGGTCAGTGCACCTTCTGCCCTTTCCTGGTCATGCAGATTGCAGATACAAAATTGATTTATCGGGATATGGAAATAATATTTGCAGCACCGACGTTTTTTCCTAATTTTCCAAGTTCTATTTTCATACAGGCCGTACATTTTTTTATATAATTGTGATATGTGCCAAATAATATTTGTCTAGTATTCTTTCTGTACCAAGTCAGGATTATTGCGGTTGACA
Source organism: Modiolus philippinarum (assembly GCA_002080025.1). Lineage (NCBI taxonomy): Eukaryota > Metazoa > Mollusca > Bivalvia > Mytilida > Modiolidae > Modiolus > Modiolus philippinarum. The sequence goes on along the minus strand of MJUU01073565.1, from coordinate 32,110 downwards.
AATTTTCCGGTGGTATTACATCTGCTTTGTCTATTTGCCTCTTGGACTTTGGTTCTTGACAGCTCTGTTCGGTAATTTGGTTTTTACCCCAATTTTCTATTATATTAATGGGGATCCTTTCGTGGAAATGATTGAATATGCTCTCAAATGTGCTGATTTGATGTATTCCTTGTTTTGTGTTTTAGGCACACTTCATCCACAGAAGTAAATTATCTTGATCTAGTTGGCTTTGGGTTTTCTGCATTGTCCAAAAGATTTTGAATATAATAATTTGCATACTCGTACATTGTTGCCTTCTTTTTTAAATACAAAGGTTCTTGAACTTTTTTTGCACACATTTCATCAACCTTAATTCTGGGGGGTTTGTTTTCAAAGAACTACATTTAAAATCTCTCCGTCGTTTGAAGTCTCAAAGGTTCCAATAATCGTTATCTATTTCTTTACCTCCACCTCCACAATTCGTATTGAACTTTTTTCTGCATTTTCAGCTGTCGATTGGTTGTATTTTTCATGCTCTCACCTCCCCTGGCAAGCGTTTGGCTTTCTTAATATTTTTCTTTAGAGTCTTTGATCTATATTTATTTTTCAACTGAAAAATTTTCTCCGCACTTTTGAGGTTTGCTAGTTTTCTTGGAGTTTCACCGATGAATCTCTTTTTTTTTGTTTTTGTGTAGTACATTTTTGTTTTGTTTTGTCGGCTTGTTAATTGTTTTATGCGCTACTAATAACTTTTGATACAAACACATAAAGCATACGTGTTCTTAAGTAAGAGTGCAATGTAGATGCAGATCTATCCCAAAAGTCATAAATGCATTAACGACTTTATTGAATTATGTACTGCAGACTTTGCTACTTAGGAGTTATGAACTGAATTGAATATCTTCATTATTACTAAAGCTATAATGTTCGTTTTTGCACTAAAATATACAAAAATGTAGCTCATGAAATTTTATATAAGAATTTTTGAAAAAGTGAAAATTGATGAAATATGTACTTACGACCTTCTGGCACTGACCCCTCGATATATTACAAGTAATTATATGTCTCTAGTGTTCCGGTGTCACCACCTGAAATTTTTAACTTATCAAATGACTGAATTTAAAACAAGTGTCATAAAAGTTACATGGCTTAAGTTAAAGGGCATTGTTGAACGAACATTTATAGTTTTTTTCTTTTAAGTACGATTCCCGTTTTATAAATAATTGTGCCCTAAGGCACTCTCACTCATCCCGACCCCGGATCCTTCTGGAATATCATTATTCTGCAGCCTACAGTAGCCAATGTCTCAGTTTAAATAGAGTTTTTGTCTCGCCCGCGACGAAAGGCTTGGAAAGCGAGACATATGTGTACAAAGTATGGCAGCGGCGGCGAAGGATTCATGTTAAGTTTTTGTGATTATGTCATTTTCTTAGTAAATATAAGTGGTAGGTCAGTGATATTTGGTATATAGATTGGTATTGAGTAGTACATGACAGTCTGCTATATGGGTTTTGTCTGTGACCTCAATTTCACGGTCCCGCCGTGCGCGGTCCCGGCTGAAGAATAGGCCCGCAGCATCCTCTGAGCTTGGAGTATGAGCCATCCTAACAGAGGACCCCGAGGGAACCCCGGGATATAGAAATAGGACCCATTCCGTGGTTGTGCGGGATTAATAAATACACAACCCATCTTTCGGATGGGATGTAAACTCAGGTCCACGTGTCGGAAGAAATGCCACGCTTCCTGCACGTTAAAGACCCCTTGTAGCAAGCTCTTTTTGGGGTGGTCCGTAGGTGATCGGCTACAAGGCTAAATTCCCCGCCCTTGACGATTTCACCCTACTTTTCCAGTGGCAGTCAGAATTTCCCGTCCCATGGCCATTTCCATACCCCAAAGTGATTATTTATCAACAAACTTGTTCTCGTCTTGATATAGCTGAAATATTGCTGAGTAGACGTTAAACAATATTCAATCAATCAATCAATCAATTTCACGGTCCAACGAACATGTTACGTTTTTGTGCTTAGTTTAGTGTCATGGTAATCATCAGTGATGGGTCAATGATATATGGTATGTAGATTGGTCTTAGGTAGTACATGACAGTCTGTCATATGGCTTTTGTCCTTGACCTCAATTTCACAGTTCAGTGAGCATGTTAAGTTTTTGTGATTAGTTCATTTTCTCAGTAACTATAAGTGGTAGGTCAATAATATTAAAATTGGTATATAGGTTGGTCTTGAGTAGTACATGACATTTTGTCTGTAACTTCAATTTAACGGTACAGTGAACATGTTAAGTCTTTGTGCTAGTTTCTCAGTAACTATAAACGTTTGGTCAATGATACATGGCATGTAGGTTGGTCTTAGGTAGTACATGACGGTATGTCATATGGCTTTTGTCCTTGACCTCAATTTCACGGTCTAGTGAGCATGTTAAGTATTTGTGATTAGGTCATTTGCTCAGTAAATATAAACGGTAAGTCAATAATATTTGGTATATAAGTTGCTGTTGGGTAGTATATGACAGTCTGCTATGTGGCTTTTGTCTGTGACTTCAATTCCACGGTCCAGTGATCATGTTAAGTTTCCAAGTATCTATTTATATATGGTCAATAATATTTGGTATATGGGTTTGTCTTAGATGGAACATGACAGCTGCTATTTGACTTTAGCCCTTGATCTCATTTTCACGGCCTAGTGAACATGTTTTTTTTCAGTATCAATCAGTGGTAGGTCACTGATATTTGGCATTTAGATTTTGGGTTATACATAACAGTGTGCTGTATTATTTTGTCAGTTACCCTAATTTCACAATCTAGCTAACATGTTAAGTTTTCTGATTTAGTCAGTTTGAGTTTTCACATCAATTTTCCGACCAAGAAGGGACGGGCCAGACATCAATTTGGGTCCACACTTGTCGTTGATTAAAAAATCACATCAACTATATCTTTTAGGTTAATATGCCATATCTCATAGTAAGAAACTGTTTAAAATATACTTTTATACTTAGAAAATCAGTATCACTATATACCTTGGACATTACTGTCAAAAGTGGACACCATGAAAGAGCAAAACTATGGTCTGAAATTTCAATTATTTGTATTGCGTCATCCATTAACAATGAAGGGATATGGAGTAAATGCAAAATAGTCGCTACAAAGTATATATGGTAAAACTAAGCAATGGAACAACGCTTTTATTGTTTTTCTTTATCTTGAAGTTACCTGGAGGCCTTCAAAACTGAGCTGTACTCGTTCAAGACGGCCCCTAGCACTGGTTTGAGCGGAATTCCTTGCTTGATGTCAAGTTCATCACATGATGAATCAGAATCTAAAGCAAATTGTCATATGAGCTTTGATAGTCTAAGGGCTAAATATCTCGAGTCTTTAGTGAACATCGTAATATTAATGATGATTTAGCACCATCAAGCTTAATTTTTTTTTAGCTTTTTGACTTTGGGCAACTTGAATCTGGAGCAAATTTTAATTTGAACTTTAAGCTATGTAATTTTTATTTGAGCTTTAAGCTATGTAATATTATATATATTGATTATTTATCTAGAGCTTTAGTTGAACTTTTAGCAATCAGAACATGCGAAAGTTTTGGCATTTGAGCTACAAATATATTGAGTTTCTATCTAGAGCTTCGACTTGAGGAAATTAGAATCTGGAGTTAATTTAACTGGTGTTTGAAATCAAAGCAATCGGAATATGGAGTTTATTTAATCTGAGTTTAAAATCCAAGCAATCAGAATCTGATAAAATGTTTTTGCAAATGTGCTTTCTCTGAGCTTAATTTTTTTGCAATATTCGAAACAGGTGTGAATAAATCTTACCCATTTTCTGTTTAATAAGAAACAACACTGTGTTTGGTAGACCAGTTTTATCACTAAAGTACACAATGTTTAGAGAGTCATAAAACTAATCACTCTTCATTTCTTTTATTTCTAGCAAATTTAACCAACGCCTGACCGGTGAGAAAAAAATATTTCTCTAATTTCTGTCCTGTTTTCACGTTTCTTGAACAGTTGGAGAAATACTGTTCTCCTCTCTAGAGAGAATGTTGTTCTCGGCAAGTTATTGGATGAAATTCAATTATGACGTCAAATATGGTTGCCGTTTTCCGACTTTACAATTGTGACGTCATGAGAAAAGGCGACCATGCCTGATGACGTCATGCTCAAAGAACACATTTATTTCGGATTATCAGAAAAGGGGGCTCATGTTTTTGTCCAAAATCTCCTTGAAGTCATTAGAGAAATAAAATCCACAACCGTATCTCGTGAGAAACGACATTTCTACACTCTCGATAGTTAAATTTTCAAATATTTTAAACGCTCGGCAAGCCTCGCGTTTAAAAATTTGAAAATTTAACTATCTCTAGTGTAGAAATGTCGTTTCTCACTCGATGCGGGTGTGGATTCTATATTTCTCATCTCTCTAGAAAGAACAACTCACGAGTAAATTCCCACCAATCTACTCGGAACATAATCTTCGGTGTTTTACATTATGTCATTACAGAAACATTTTCTACAACTTAAACACGTTAATTTTGAAATTTCTCACATCTTGTTAAATAAATTTTTAAACGTGTAAAAACTCGGCAAGCCTCGTTTTTAAACATTTGCAAAATTTACTGAATTTCATAATTAACTTAGTTTTCGTTGTAGAAACTATATTTATCACCTAGGCAGTTGAGTAGTATATTGGACAGTTCGGTCAGCATTTGATGAGGTGGTGCAGAAAGTGACATCATCGGAATTGATGTAGACCGGAATTAACGTCACCAGAACTCACGTAACCGGGAGCGGAAGTCTAGTGACCAGGACACGAAGTGTTTGGGTTGCGCAAGCGCAACCGGAAGTAGCCCTTTTTGAGGGCCTTATCGTCCATGTTGACCGAAAATGACGTGTTGAACAACACTTGACCAGTCAGTGACCGGAAGTCGGTTATTTTACCTAGTGGGAACGACTCGGGCGTGGTCGTTCGGATGTTGTCGGCAGTTGTAGTTGTATTTCTGAGGTTGTGTTCATAAAGGGAGATAACTCTTGCTAGTATTTTCCCGCTTTTTTTAGTTTATTGATTTAATCCGAGACTTAGGCAAGATATCGCGCGATTTACTGATGTTTGTGCTAGTTTATGTTCATGTTCACGAGTATCTAACACGACTCACGTATACGTCGATTTTGCTGGGCTCGCGTGATTATTTCACTTTATTGCTGCTGCTGCTGCGCCACAGGGATAGGGATTCTGCTGCTGCTGCTGCGCTAGTTTCATTTGGCTTTTGTTGCTGCTGCTTCTAGCTTAGAAAAGAAAAAAATTGCAAAATGTGAATTTTGTGTGAATCCAGGCATTATCTACTGAATTCATGAAAGGTCACTCTGCGTTTCACCAGACTTGTGACTTGCTATAACTATTTAGTTATAGGCTTCATTACCCGTTTCTCCCTATCCCATTTGTCTTTGGTCTATCCTTTACGCAGATTCGTTGTCTTCGATCGATGGTGGGTCACAAGCCAA
>MJUU01073565.1:10377-24126 GCA_002080025.1 Modiolus philippinarum | reverse complement strand
CTGAAAGTCACACTAATTCAACATTTCTTTAAATTATATTTTCATTTTTTTAAAGATGAATCAATTTGATTTTTATCCGTGTTCCGGGCACAAAAAGCAGCTGTAATCAAGTCTATTGCGCAAGATACAAAATAACACAATAGATAACCCTTTACTAACAACATGGTCTAAAACCTTTCTATAGAAATAAGAGACATAAAATTCTTGAATTTCATTGGTCGAAACCACTTAGCAATGTTCTTTAATTCTAGAGAAGCTTGGAAGTATGCTATAGATAAGAGGTAGTTCGCTATAACATTGGCTTGTGACCCACCATCGATCGAAGACAACGAATCTGCGTAAAGGATAGACCAAAGACAAATGGGATAGGGAGAAACGGGTAATGAAGCCTATAACTAAATAGTTATAGCAAGTCACAAGTCTGGTGAAACGCAGAGTGACCTTTCATGAATTCAGTAGATAATGACTGAATTCACTCAAAATTCACATTTTGCATTTTTTTTCTTTCTAAGCTAGAAGCAGCAGCATCAGCAGCAAAAGCGAAATCAGCAGCAGCAGCAGAGTCCCTATCCCCATGGCGCAGCAGCAGCAGCAATATAGTAAAATGAGCACGCGAGCACAGCCAAAAATACGTATACGTGAGTCGTGTTAGATACTCGTCAACATAGACATGAACTAGCACAAACATCAGTAAATCGCGAAATATCTCGCCTAAGTCTTGGATAAAATCAATAAACTAAAAAAGGCAGGTAAATACTACCAAGAGTTATCTCCCTTTACGAACGAGGACGTGATATAAGACACCCTCAGAAATACAACGACAACTGCCGACTACATCCGAACGACCACGCCCGAGTCGTTTCTACAAAGGAAAATAACCAACATCTGGTCATCAACTGATTACACGCCCTCTTCCGGTCGCGTATGCGTTATGTAATAAGGTTTAACAAAACCCCTGTGCGGTCACGTTTTGTTCCAACACGTCATTTCCGGTCAACATGGCCGATAAGGGCCTCAAATAGGGCTACTTCCGTTTGCGCATGCGCAATCCAAACACTTGGTGTTTCGGTCACGTGACTTCTGCTCCCGGTCACGCGACTTCCGGTGATGTCAGTTTTGGTCTATATTACTTCCGACACCACCTTGTCAAATGCTAACCGAACTGTCCCCATTTACTACTGGTAGTGTACATGCACCGTTGTGCTCGTATTTGCCGAGAAGCGGGTCGAGGAGCGGTCGAGGAGACATTATACTAGTAAGATATATCTCATTTCAGAATTGTCGAGGAACTGATGTTCTTTAGTGTGTAATTTACCTTTTGCCTTGCCACATGTGTCTCGCCTTTAGCTTTGGTATCGCCTATTCAAGTGCTTATGTACTAATATTCTATGGCTTAGGATTTGTCAAGGAGCTATTGTTTTAAATACTATATTCATGGCTTCGGATTTGTCGAGGAACTGATGTACTTTAGTATGTCATTGACCTTTTGGTCTCGTGACGTGTCTCGCCATATTTCGGGTTGTTTATTACCCTATCAAAGATGGTTTCATTGGTGAATGTTGGTTTCACTCCAACTCTGCCTAAGATGCATGTATTGGTTTTGCGTTTATCTTTGCTTTGGTCTGGTCTCTAACTCTACCCATAAACCTTTATCTTGACATAGTCTTATCAGTTTTTATTACCTTATCCTAACCCTATTCCAATCTTAACATAACCCCAACACAACCTATTCCTAAGTCGTAATCCAATTTTCAGCCTATCCTTATCCTAACCCTATATAAATCTTAACGTAACCGTAACGTTAATGTTTATAACAGTTACCCTAACACTAATGTATAGTACAGTAACCTTCACACTGATGTATATAGCAATAAACATTACCCTTTTGTATATAACAATAACCCTAACACGTATGTAATAACAGTAACTCTAACGCTATTGAATATAACTGTAACCCTAACGCTTTTGTATATAACAATAACCCCAACAATTATGTATATAACAGTTACCCTTATGTAAATAACAGTAACCCTAACCCTGACTTCAAACCCTAAATGTAACCTTAGATACTTAACTTACATCGTATCCTTAACCCTTATGTAACAGATACCCAAACCCTTATTCATATAACAGTAACCCTAATGCATATAAAAATAACCCTAACCCTTATGTATATAACAGAAACCCTAACCATGATATAACTCTAATCCTATCTATGATCTAACTCTAACCTTGTTCAGGAACACTAACCTTTTGTTGAAGTGTTGTTAGATAATCAGTTATGACTTTGTTTAGATGGTTATGACTAACTCCATCCCACTCCAACCCTAACACAATCTTTTGTCTTTGTTGAACCTTACACTCAAACTTACACTTATCCTAACTTTCAACTGAATCTAAATTGTCTTGTTTACTTTTTGTACCTATAATAATAGAGAATTACTTCCATTTCTATTGTTCATTTTCTCAAAAAATAAAAGCTTCCAATCTCTAACCTAACCAGAGTTGCCATGACAATATTCATTGACTAAAATTCTGCAACTATTAGAGTTATCTCCCTTAACCAACTCTAGCCCTAACCTTAGTTGCTATGTTTTTATATGCATTTATTTTTATTATTATTAATAAATATTTTTATTTTATATTATTTTGAATCTAATTCTAATGTTCTCATGTTATCTCTCTTTTATCTCCAACTTTAGTTGCTATGACAACTCTATATTCACTTTTTTAGAATGTTATTCTAATATTCTCAAACTATTGGAATTATCGTCCTTACCCAATCTCTAAACCTGACCTAAGTTGCTATGACCATTCACTATTCATTTATTTTATTGTTTGTTTTTGTTTTTTGTTTTCGAATCTAATTTTAACATTTTCATGTTATCTTCCTTCTTTCCAACTTCTAACTCTAACCTAGGCTGTCATGACAATTCTATATTCATTTATTATTTTATTTTATTTTCGAATGTTAATCTAAGATAATTTATTTTTAATTATTACATACTTAGCGAAGATATGTTCTGTTTTACATATGTAATATAGCCGGAAATAAACAGTCCATATCATATACCCAGTCTGATATGGCCATATCAGACCGCCTCGTTTTGAAATATCCATATCAGACCGGTGATATGGCTATTTCAGCCCGGGTGTGATGACAACTCCTTATTGGAAGTATATAATAATCATATTAAGACACGACCTTTTCCATATCAGCACGGTTATAATCTCTCGACCCATATCAGCCCTCGGCTGGTGCCGCGGGCTGATATGGGGGTCTCGAGATGATAACCGTGCTGATGTGGAAAGGGTCATGTATTAATCTCTATTTATTCTTAGTTATTTATTTTTCAAATTCTATATTGAATTTAATTTTTACTTTTTTAATAACCATAGTTATTTTCCCCTTTCCATAACCTTGCCACTGAGGCAGATGCCATTACTAAAACTTTCTCGTTTCTTGAAGGTCACTCTGCGTTTATCCAGGCTTGTGACTGGCTATCCGATAGGATAAGTGGCATTACCCTTCCTCCGTTCTATTCATTTTTAAGCTATTGGCAGTATTTTGACTTGTCATACAGCTCATTAAAATTATTGCAGTTGGAGTTAACATATGTGTTATGGTCTCATGTTCATTTACTCCATATTTTTTCGTACAATATATTAGTAGGTGGATGTATTGTCCATTTGATGTTAGGTGTCTGTTGTCTTATGTATTCCAGGAGATCCTGTATGCTACTTCATCGATGAGCTGCTGAAGATCCTCTTTATTTTTTATTAGCATGGGTACATCCAAAAATCTTGTGTAATCTGGGTGGCATGATAGTATCTCAATTCATCCGTTTCAAATAAATCCAAAGGATAGGTTAATCTTAAAGGCAGACGTTTCTTGATCAAAGATTTCCAATAATTTCTCTGGAATGTTTGGGAGAGAGCTGTTGTCCAAAACAAAGTTGTATCGAACCTGTATGAGGTTTCCTGCATATTGTGAGGTTCGAATACTAAGTACTTGGCCAGTTTTCTAATTTAAGTACAATTGTCCGGTGTCACGATCTTCAGGTAAGACGTCTTGTTCGGTATGATCCTCACTGGTTGTTGGTGTGAATGGTATTTCCTGTCTGCTTGCAGGTTGATTTGTAGTTGCTTTATCCCCTTTTCCAGATTGTGATGTGTTTGGTCTGTTCATCATCATCATTAGCGTCGTAGGTATGGCACCTGGTCTTTCGTGTATAGCACGGTGACGTTTGAGGCTAGATTGGTCGTTAAAGAACTGACCACAGACATCACATCTTAAGGTGTAATCATGGGAAGCCTCATGCCTTCTTTTGTTATCTTCTCGGTCGACCTTTTTCCCATTCTTGGTACAGCTGTATTTTTGTTTTTCCTCTGAGTGGCTCTTTGTGTGTCGTTGTGAATTCCGCTTTTAGGTGTACTTCTTCGGGCATTTGTCACAAGCGAACATTTTAACTCCTAACCTATACTGGTTTTTTTCTTTTTTTTCTTTTTTTTTCTCTCTCTTTTTTTTGGGACGGGACTTAATTTTGAAAACAACAATTAACAATTAGCCAAAGAAAGGTGCTAAGATCAGGGGCTTATCTCGCCCTTTATTTTGTAAAACAACTTTTCTTTTACTTTTTCTATTCTAACTTTATTCTGTACTGATCTGCTATCTTCTGAACGATTTCGTAGTGGTATACATTCTTAGGGTCTCTTATGTCTGGCCAGCTTGCTACTGATCCCTCGATGTACTCGTAGAAACCCTTGTCGTCTTCTGGTCTGACGATCTTGTAGAGGTTCTGGGTTTGTTGCCAGACAATCAGGTAGACTGTGGTGTTTGGTCTACTGTTTAAAGATAAAAGTCTCTTGCGCTTTATCTAGGTAAACCTTTTCAGTCTTTCCTGGTAGAAAGGTAGGGGATCGACCCTCGACCCTTAGTAAAGGGCGGGACCGTCCTACTACTGACGATCTCCCATTCCTCTTCCTGCTGATCTTGTGTTGGTGTCGTAGGTGTCGTGTCCCTTCTCTGACTCTCGGGACTCTGATGATCCGGTACTTCCTGGATCTCCATACCCCTGGGTGCTTGGCTCTCGTCATCCGAGGACTCAGAGGTATCTGACTATGTCACGGTCCTTCCAGTGTCGTCGTCATCAATCTCCTTTTCTGGTTCGACAAGTGCCGCCGGTGTTTCAGGTGTTGGAGTGGTAATTCCATCCGCATGTTTGTGTTTGCGTTCCAAAAAAGCCTTAAGCCGACGGTTGTTCCTCTTTGCTCTAGCCTTCGAGGGTTTCTTCTTTGGCTTAGGCCTATCAGTAGATTTAGTCATGTCGCTGTAGCTCATCCGGGTACTTTTCGAAGGCCGCCATCTTATCGTCAAGTCATTAACTCCATTCTTCCTGGTAACTTTCCAGTTTTAACCTAGACCGTGGCATAGACTTCAAGATCACCCATGTGAATATTCAAGCCTTTTACTGTGGAAGCACTTTTTTCGTGGACATCAATTTTCGTGGTTTTCATAAATATCACTATTTCGTGGGTACTTAAATTCGTGGTTTCGAATTCTATGAATAGAACTCTATGGGAAAAAAAATGCATTTCGTTGGGAATTTAATTTCCTGGTTTCATCGAACCACCAAATCAACGAAAATTGGAACCCCACGAACAATAGTACTATGCCACGGTCTAGGTTAATTCCTTCATTTCTGGGTAACTTTTCTGTTTCTGACAGCAGCGACCCCCCGTCAATTGTCCTACTTTCATGAATGGTAGTTGAATAGGGAGATTCAGATCAGGGCTGCTAAGGATCACTTGAACTAAATTTTCTTTTTTCATTCCACTGGTCAAGTCTGATACAATGGAGCCGAACATGGTCGTTACTATTATAAGGATCTCAGCGTTCTAATAGTTGACTTTTCTTGGGAAAGGTGTGTTCACAATGGTCACAGGAATACATCTGTAAAGACAAAAGGATATGATTTAGTTATTATATTTCAGTTATGAATATTATAGTAAGTAATAAATAAAATAATTAGTTATGAATATGAATAAGTGACGGGTAATTAATGTACTTACAATTTACTTTGGTTCGGATCACACTTTCGAACTGGTCAGCAAAATGGTAGTCTGGCGTTTGAGGAAGCCAGTTCACCGCACCTTTATATAGTCAAAGTCATTTGTATCGATGTCTGTGATTGGACGGTTATTTTTAAAAGAAGGGATTTGACTGGTTGATGTTCATTCATTCTGGTTTGGTCAATCCATGGTCAAATTGAGGCTTCTGATTGGTTGAATTTTCTGCAATTTGATTGCTCAACATTATGTTCAGCTTCAATCCATTTTTGTTTCAGGATTTGTACAAAAAATACTAAAGGTAGTTATAAGTGATACATTTGTAGTTAGAATAAAGTATTTACTTAATTATCACGGTGATGTCATGGTATTATGTTAGTGACAGACAGATTTCATAATATTGTGTTAGTAACCATGGTGATTTCATGCCATTGTGTAAGTAATGATAGTGTTTTCATGATATTGTTTTAGTAAAACAGGAAGATTTCATAGTATTGTAATGATAAAAATGATGATTTAAAAGAATTTGATGGATGAAAATGACGATTACAACTGGAATATTCAGTATTTCAGACAACATCGCAGCATTTATATCTCAAATTTGGCACAGAAATGCCACAGCGCTGCAATTATGTCTCGAATATGGCGCAGCAGCAACACCAGATATACCTCGCATATTACGCAACAGCAGCAGCAGCAATTATACCTCGCATATGACGCAGCAGCAGCAGCAGTTACGCCTGGTATTTGCCGCAGCAGCAGCAGCAGTTATGCCTGGTATTTGCCGCAGCAGCAGCAACAGCAGCGGCAAAAACCCTTAAAAAGGCCGATAAAGACAACAAAATAGTGATATATTCATCGAAAATACAACAGAAAACAGGAAAAATGAACAGAAATACAATAAGATATGACAACTTAACGGCATTCATATGAACTTGTGAATCGAAACACATGAATTATGAGCACAAACGCAACAAAATACGAACTTGTACGTCAAAAACACCGAAATGAAATGAAATAACGCTAAATCTCGCACTGAACGAGACTTCTTAAAGGTAACAGATATTACGTTTACAGTGTGACCAACCGATTTAGAAGTATGAAGGTATCCCGAGTTCGGGTTAAGGCCGATATAGGGCCGAATAAGGGTCGGCTTAGGTCCGATCTTTGATTTTCAAAGGCCAATATCATCATAATAGTACTTCACAACATCCCAACACCTATACAAATCAATTTAGAAGCATACAGATACCCGATTCCATATTTCACATAAACCTATTACTAATAGTATTGATTAAGGCCAATCTAGAGCCGACTTAGGACCGATCTCAAATCTGAAGGTGTCGATATATCTCTAAAACAGTACGTTCTAGGTCTAAGATACCTTGACCAATCGGTTTAGATGCCTACAGATACCCCGAATCAATAGATGATATGTCTTTAGTACATTTATTCCACATAAAGGCCGATATCTCTTTAACACTAGAGGCTTGCGCTTCGAAACCTGCATCAATCGATTCAGCGACCACGATTACCCTAGTAAGACATTATAAAAGCATGCACAATGTTTACATGTTATACATCCGGTCACGTGACTTCTGCTTCCTGTCATGTGACTACCGGTGACGTCATATCCGGTCTACGTTACTTCCGGTGATCCAGCGGATCCACCACCTCAAATATTTGACGAAATGTGCTCATATACTACTCTGTTGAGACCACACTTGTTGCGTGAAATTTTAACATTCTAATTCATGTTAATTTAAAAAATAGACATACAATTTCAGTGCATAAAGATATATGGATATCCAGACCTGCTTACTCTTCAGTTTGAAGAAAATCTTATTACCCATGTGTGAATGCATTACTTCGCCTTTTTGTTCAAATATTTAAAGTTGAATTGCATATATGTCCTACATGACTTTACGTATGTCTGGCATGCTTGCATATCATCAAAGATGGCTGTCAGCAGGATACAATATGCACAGCCCCTATGGGAAATGTTTTGAATTTCAAAGATCTTGTCTAGTCAAACTTGACGATTATCTTTTATACAATTAGGGGTTGGCCAGGGTAAAAGGAGATTGAGAGACTGGGGCGGGAGAAAGGAGAAAAGGAACAAGAAAGAGAAAAGGGAGAAAAATGACAGACAGGGCAAAGAAAGGGAGACCAGGAGATAGGGGGTGGAAGAAAGGAGAGATGAGGAGGGAAGGATGGGATCAGGGAGAAATTAAGGCATCTATCTGTCCGGCTCTTCACAAATGCGTCAAATTGAAAATTCTTGTTCTTTTCTCAAATTTTGATAGCTTTGTGTTGACATTTATTTCTGCAAACATCAGTACTTAACATACATGATTAGATGATATTAGATGAAATAATGTACATATCTAAAAATATATATATTGATTTATATTAATTGTCATGGTTGTATACATCAATTATTTCATTCTGTTAAATCTAATCACAAATAGCACGTGTTTGTGTGCTAAAAATAGACGCCTTCATTTCAACAACGCAGCCGATTACTTTGTGAGTATCTCATTTTAAACCCATTTAGTGCATCGGTACATCCCCGGGTGTACATCATGTAGTTTTGAAGACGGATGTATTTAAATGATCTATTCAGAGGGGGTACAACACTTTTCTGTTGTATGTTGGGCAATTCAGGCGCGGATCCAGGGAATTTGAAAAGGGTGGGTTCCAATAAAAAATGAAAGAAAATTTCCGCGAGCACTAGGCGCGAAAATTTTTGGGGGTATTTCCTAGTAAAACATCGGGATATTCATCAAAAAATCATGATTGTCCGAAAAAAAGGGGTTCCAAACCCTTGAACCCCCCGCCCCCCTTTGGATCCGCCAATGCAATTTTAGCTGTCAAATGTTTTTGGGTAGCATGGGTAGTAATCAGTTGTTAACTGTTTTCGACCATATGGTGTTATAATTTCTGTTCTGTTTAATTCAACGGTTAAAGTGAAATAAAAAACACTCTTTATTGTCAATTATAAACATCGTAGTGTTAATAGACTGTAAATAAAAAAAAACCTTTACCCCCCCCCCCCCCNTTTCAGACGAACTCAAATAAACTTAACACAAATTTCATGTTTTTCGACTAATTAACTTTGACGGCTTAATTTTTATTTTAATGAGAAGCCGTATTTATTATTTATTATACATCATGCAAAAATCTAGTAATTTGATTGGATGAGAGACATGTGTTTTTTCACCACTTACTTCATGCAAAAATCTAGTAATTTGATTGGGTGAGATACATTTTGTCTTATTTCACTATATCACCCTCGACATTTATACCACACCCCTACTTCATGCAAAAATTTGATAATTTGATTGGATGCGAGACATGTGTTATTTTACTATACACCCTCGACATCCATTGGCGTTGAGAATTAATTTGTTTACTGTTTTTAATTTATTTATGTTATTTTATTGAATTTCTATTAAAAGAACAATTGTGGAATTTAAATATTGTTTATTTTATGATGCTTACTAATATACAATTATGGCCCGCTGTGAAGGGAAACATCCAGATTTGTCAATCCGAGGAGGGAGTTGTTTCCCGAGGGTTCTGCCCGAGGGAAACCACCCCTCCAAGGGTTGACAAATCTGGATGTTTCACGTCAACAGAGGGCTATAATTGTTTTATTATATTTTAAACAGTTTCGTTAATTCTAAATCAAGAGGTTTTATTATGATTTTAATCTCACAAAGAAGACTGATATAAGTTGTTTCTCTCTGTGACGTCACATCCGGGTTGTTCAGCGGGAAACAACAGGGTTGTTCCTGCAATGATGTCATAACGAGGTTGTTTGCTAAAACATTTGAGTTATTTTGAAGTCACATGATTGCTTTCATCCAATTAAATCTTCTCTTTCTTTGTAAAATATAATAATAACTGTTAATGGAACTAAACCTAATATTGAGGATAACAAGGATACAACAATAGACTACCAATAAACTATTACCTACAAATGTATTTCATTGGTGTAATTATATTCAAATATGGATTTCAAAATCCTGTAGCCATTCAGTATGATAAATAACACACTGTATCTTGTTGAGGGTGTTATGGCAGATTATCACAAAACTCAGGTTAAGTTCGATTCAAAGGGGTTCTGGGGTTATGCCCCTTGAAACTTTAAAATTTTACAAATTTTATGGTTTCCTACTTATAACTTGTGAATTAAATAACATATTGTCTTCAAACTTGGTATGTTAATTGTTTACCACGAAACAAAGGCCAAGTATAATTTTGGGTTCAGCGGTACACATATAGTTTTGAAGTAATGAACCTTTTAACCGAGAAATTTTGTGAAACGTGGCGCGGTATCATGTAATGCACCATTACTATTTTTGATATTAGAGTTTACTTTAAACACATATGTGTAATTGTCTCGTATTCATTTACTCCTTATCCTTTCGTAAAATATCATTTGTAAATTGTGACGTCAGAAAAATAAGTTGGTCAGTAAATCTTAAATATTTTGAAAATGATTGCATAAACAATTGATATTATAACAAGAATCTGCTCAAGTTTCCTCTTGTTTGGAACAGTAAGAACCGAATTGTCAGTCTAAATACGCACAATAAAAAGTTCCATTATTATATTCTTAAGCTAAAATGAAAAAAAAAAATTGACGTTTAAGAAAATGCTTTTTATGAATATTTTAACATGATATTCCATGTAAAAAGTAATTCATGTTTATTCTCATAGGAACAGGGACTATTCGATTTGTAAAGCTAATATGGCAGAAGTAAATGATGACTATAAATTTTACGACACATACACACAAAATATTGAAGAAGAAAGATATAATACTCATCTAACACGACCAGACAAAACAGATCCAGACAAGCTTAAATGTGAGACAAAACCTGATAAATACCTCAATGCACAATGTGCAGTGTTCCCAGGACGGCAGGGAAATGAGAAAGTTATCCGCCAGCAACCATCGCCTGGTCATTATGTTACTTCACACCAAACTGTCGAAAGAAATACACGAGAGAGAATTCTGGGGAATATACTTTCGTCAAATGCCAGGAGATATGATACCAGGCTGAACAGATCGGATTTTATTCCCAAAGAAACTGACGATTTTGTGTATTTCTGGAGAGAAGGCTCCCCTTTCAATCAGTGGTACCCATCTAAGTTTACAATAGATGGCAAGGAATTTAATTGTGCAGAGCAATATTTTATGTATCAAAAAGCAAGTATGTAATTTATAAAGTCTTGTTGTTTTATTCTGCAGTGGCAGGATATATAATTTGTTAAAATTTACCATCAGTGTCAACTGATATCGCAGTATTATATTGATTTTATGTTCAATGCTAGCAACTGATTGCCGAAATTTGTTTGTGTTCCAGAATTGTCATGTTTTCTATGTGCGCAGAACAAATATACTTACACAAGCACATCTAATTATGATGCATAAACATTATATATATATATTCTGTTTTCCGCTCTGTGCAATGGCCAGAAGATTTATGCCAAAGATAAACGAAGTTTGGGAGTCTGTCTGTCTATATGTATACAAAAACCTTAACATTGGGTATAAATTCTCTGATGGCAGTTGACAGGGATGAGTAAGTGAAAAGGCCTTTCAATTGGTACCAGAATATTTGACCTTTTGATAATGACCTTTGCATGTGACGTACTTTTTTATATTCTAGCATTTAAAAGTGATAAAACTTTCATATTTGATGCTTGTATTTCTTTTAGGAAGACTTACCCAATTAGTTGACTTTGTGACCTTGATCTTCTTACTTAAAAACAAACCTTTACTATATCTTTTAGATTTTGTTAGATATGGTTTTCATATTTCATATTTGTAATCTTTCAATTATTACCAAAATATTTGACCTTTTAACTTTGACCTTGGCATGTTAAGTACTTTTATATAAAACGTCTGATTTATCCTTCAGATTGTTAATGGTTTGTCTGAGGATTGGGTTTACCAGGTTGGTGTATGACCAGATTGAGTGCTCGAGTAAGGAAGGTCCTTCAAATAAGAAAAGTTTGATCAAAGTAGCTTAGACAGAAATTCTCGAACAAGATATTAAAGTAAAGTAGACTTTTTTGAAAATGTGAAAATGTTTACGCCGTAAAAAGATATCTGGTCCAATTTAGTGGGGTATCTGTATTGACTTATTTGAACTAACCCAAAAATAAACATTAACAAAAAAAAATTAACCTGGATATGGGATGTTGTCTCCTTGACATTTACCCCATTTCCTTTCTTTTTCATATGTAATCCAGGAAATTTGTTAGCTAATTGTTAGCCATGCCTTTTGACTTCGATTTTTGTATATTTCACTCCTTTGTTCCTTCGGTATTCTACTGCCGTTGTTTGATATTAATACACTGTCTTAGAGGTTGATGTTCTTTATAGTTTCAGTGTTTGCATAGTTGTTCATAGAAAGTAATTGTCAAATTTTGATAGTCTGACTGTGTTTCTCATCGAGGTTTGGTTTGTTTCCTAGTGATTTCAGTTTTTGATAGTTTGCCAACAGTTTTCATATAGCTCTTCTTGTCTGCAACCTACAATGGAAAAATTTCTCTTCTTTGTTCAAATTTCACTATCTATTAAAGTAATATTGTCCATTGTAGGTTGGAAAGAAGTACTTTAATTTTCTTTTTCTTGAAATGCTGAAAAAACCCGAACAGAAGACAGCAAACATTAAAGGGCAAACCTCTTTGATTTATTTCTTTAAAATTAATTTATTTATCAAAATAACACAATACTTTATTTTTATTGATAATAAATGCCCATCATTGTTTAGGGTATAGACCTACGGAAAAGGGTGATAACTCTGTTAATTAATAAATGAATCAAATGTGCTGTTGCGATAGGTATGATTTAGGGACCGACTCCGACATGCCGTTGGGTGTGGGGTTTCCCCACCGTTTATTGAAGATCTTATGGTGGCTTTGAGTTGTTATAACTCCCCTTTGGGTCGTTGTCTCTTTGACACATTCCCTGTTTCCCTTCTTTTTTCTATGAATAAAAAAACTTCTAAGTTGTAATATTTTTTCACACATCAAATAATTATTGTGTCGCCTGCTGTAAGCAGAGTCGACACATAGGGATTACTATCCGTCGTCTTACGGCGTCGTCGTCATCGTCCTGTGTCGTCTGTCGGTTTTTGAATCTGCAAATCCCTCAAACTACTTGTCCGATTCTAAAGAAACTTTCATGATATGTTGTTCACTTGGTGTCGTTATGCACCTGATACTTGGAATTTTAATTTTACAGATTTTAGAGGTTCAAGGAGGCAAAACTTTTCATTTGTGAGTCTGTCGGTTTTTTGAATCCGCAACTCCTTCAAAACTGCTAGTCCAATTCCAACCAAACTTTCAGGATATGTTGTTCACCTGGTGTAGATGTGACCTGATACATAGAATTTTGATTTAACAGATTTTAGAAGTTCACGGAGCCAGAATTGCTCATTTGTGATTCTAATGGATTTTGAATCCGCAACTCCTTCAAAACTGCTGGTCAAATTTCAACCAAACTTTTAGGATATGTTTTTCACCTGGCGTAGGTGCGCACCTGATACTTAGAATTTTGATTTTGCAGATTTTAGAGGTTCACGGAGCCAAAATTTCTCATTTGTTATTCTGGTTACTGAATCCTCAACTCCTTCATTACTGTAAGTCAGATCCCAA
>MJUU01073564.1:18533-62403 GCA_002080025.1 Modiolus philippinarum | reverse complement strand
CAACAGATTTGGCGTAGCTGTTACCGTTTCGGAGCTATGAGGGGCTGAAAGGGGCCAAAATTGTAAAGTTACAGATAACCTAAAATTTTTATTTTTCATCGAATTTCGATGGGATTTTATTCTTTGATTCCTCTTTCTGTAAGCTTTCAGTTATATATCAGCGGATTTGGCGTAGCTCTTACTGTTTCCGAGCTATGAGGGGCTGAAGGGGGCCAAAATCGTAAATTTACAGATAACCTAAAAAATTTATTTTTTGTCGGATTTCGATGGGATTTTTTTCTTTGGATTCTACTTGATGTAAGCTTTCAGTAGTATTCAACGGATTTGACGTAGCTCTTGCCGTTCCTGAGCTATGAGGGGCCGAAGGGGGCCAAAATCGTAAATTTACAGATTACCTTAAATTTTTATTTTTCATCGCATTTCGATGGGATTTTTTTCTTTTGATTCCTCTTGATATAAGCTTTCAGCATCATGTCAATGGATTGGGCGTAGCTCTTACCGTTTCTGAGCTATAGAGGGTCAAAGAGGAATCATAAGGAGTCATAAGAGCTAATTTTTATTTTCCCTAGTTTGTGTCCAGCTAATTACTTGGTCAATCTCCTTATTGCGTCCATCTAATTATTGTGTCAAGCTCTTTCTTATGTCCATACTCACTTTAAATTACACTTTTTCAAATTTCAGTGGACGACATGCTGTGGTCGTATCATGCTGCGCTCGGCGTAGCCCTTTATTTCCTATATTTGAGAAACCTCCTTTATTTTCCTGTATTAGACCATTTTTTCCTATAATTTCCTATATTTGACCCTAGAATGTTATATTCTGTTCTTTGCAATCAATATGCAAGTGTAAAATTGGTTATTTTTGATAATTTTGTCTATGCTGTTTTGAAAAATTTCGCACGAAAGTGTGCACAATGATTTTCAAAACTCAAACCTTCAAAAGATTTGGATGTCATTCAATATTGTAATTAAATTTATCTGTTTTCCACTTCAAGCAAAAATGAAATTCCTTTTTACATCCCAATATCAAAATTTTCATATATGATTCTTTTGCTTTCAATTGGCAAAATTGTAGAAAAATTGAAGATTTTGTCCCTATTTTTCTCGTATATTTGGATTCTGAATTTCCTATTTTTCTTAAGTTTTCCTATATAGGAATGACCAAAAGTGGCTTGACATCCTGCATATGTATGCGATATTAATATAAAAAAAAAATCAATGACGGAAAACATATGACATAAATATGGAAATTACTGTTTTTATCAGAAATTTTTAGGGGGCGCTTAAGGATTTCAAACGAAATTAAGGGTAGGAAGTGCTTATATGTAAAGGGGCGCATAATACTAGGAACATGGTGTTTATATTAGCGGAGATGTCTTTTTTATTGCAGTGTTCACTGGGGGAAAGATATACATTTTAGACTTAGCAGCAAAGGTAGACCAGTGTGCTGAATACTTATGTAAGGCAAAATGGGGAGAATTAGAATTCCCTCCACCTTTTGGCAGAGATGCACTACCAGAGGTAAGAATGTTATTGGTTAGCGTCCACACTTTATTTGGGTACAGCACAAATCCTGAATTTTTGGAAAGTCCATCATAACCTTACCATATGGTACTGATTTAAGTCATCATTTAGATACCAGCCAAGAGTTGTCTTTTATTTCTAGTTCAGTATATAAAAAGTTACTAAAGACATCTACAATTGGAAACTTACATTTACACTTAATTGAATAGTAAACATTGCAGATGTGGATCCAGTCTCATGGAAAAGGAAGGTTTCAGTCTTATGCAATTCTTTGTGCCAAATTCTGCACAATCTTAAACATAATGGGTGTTATTTACAATTGAACACCTTTTAGTTGTAAAATAAATGTGTTGGAGAAAAGATCAGGAAGCTGACAGCTGACAAATTATAAACTCCATAATTTTAGATTGATCGATTTGATATTTTATGCCAACTTGAGCAGTATTTCAGTTATATAGTGGTGCGAACTGTTGATAATTCTAGAAAAAAAGTAGTGACTCATATTGTCAGCATAAATATTCTGATATTATAAGATATACAGGAATGAAAAAACTTGTCAAAACAGAACCCCTTTTGACTTAAGTGTATGGTTTTGACGGGTGTACACAATATACACAAGTTCAAAATATAAAGTTATAATTATAGATTTCTTGCAGCTTTTCTGGTCTTAGACCAATATAATTGTATTATAAATAATTACCTTTTGTAGGAAGCTTATATAGCAGAATTAGATGCCAAGAGTGGAGCCTCCCTGAAACTTACAATTCTAAACAAAAGTGGTAGAATTTGGACCATGGTGGCTGGTGGTGGTGCCTCTGTAATATATGCGTAAGATTATGGTTGCTTTAAACATTTAAAGGATCATTGAAATATATTTGGCTCTTATAATCATGAGATATTGAAAAATATAAAATAAACCAAAACGGTCTGATAAACCTGGAGGCATTATTGTTTTGAACAACTTGAAACCTCCATGGAGCCATGTACATCCACATCATTATACAGTGAAACCTGTCTAAACCAAACCCTGACTAAACCGAAAACCTGTCTAAACCAAACACAAATTGAAGAACCTTTCTATCAATTTCTTTTTATTTTGAACCTGTGTAAACCGAACACCTGTCTAAACCGAACAAAATCTTCAGTCCCCAAGGGGTTCGATTTAGACAGGTCTCACTGTAACTTGTAAATGAATTGTATATGTTACTGTTTGATTAAGAGAGATATTTTATTGAGTTTGAGAAATTTATTGGAAAAGGGAGCTAATGTGCAGAAAAGTGAATGATATAAAATTATCAATTTGTCACAATGAAAGACTGAGAAAAGAACCTTCCGGCTTGAAAATCAAGCCAAATCAGCATACGATTCAAGTTTTGTAATATAGGCTATCAAATGTGCCATGTATTACAGTGAAACCTGTCTAAACCGAACCCTGACTTAACCGGAAACCTGTCTAAACCAACACAATGTCAAGGCCCTATCCATCAATTTCTATATACATGTATTTTGAACCTGTGTAAACCGAACACCTGTCTAAACTGAACAAAATCTTCAGTCCCAAAGCGGTTCAGTTTAGACAGGTTTCACTGTAGTATCGATCTACCTCTAGCCTCCACATTAATTTCACTGCAAGGTATTAGATAGAAAAATTTGTATTACATATAAAAACAAAGTGAATATTTATCTAACTGTTTTACTCAAAAATTAAGAATAAGACAGTATAAAAATCTTACCACAAATAGTAATATACAGAAATTAAGTTACTGTAACACACTTTTGATAAACTTTAACTGCAACCAGATTCTTGATAATCTGAGAGATCACAAAACAAACCTTAAGATTGAGGGTGGACTGTTTAGAAAAAGTGGTTAAAATGCAAACAACTACCAATCTTATAGACATATAAATAAGTATGTTTTTTTTCAGTGATACAATCTGTGATTTAGGCGGAGCATCAGAGCTAGCAAATTATGGTGAATATTCAGGTGCTCCAAGTGAGCAGCAGACATACGAGTATGCTAAAACTTTACTGGGATTAATGACAGAGGAAGTTCATCCTGATGGTGAGAATGTTTTCACAAGTTTAAGACTGACAGTAAAAATTTAAAAAATCTTTCACGTTTGTCAACTAGATTATTCGTGTTAACTTGGAAATATCTTGTTGCGTGTAAGTCAGCAGTATTGAAAAATAGTTTCTTGGTTAAGAGGTCAGTAGTAAGGTAAAATGATTCCCCAAGCTGTAAACATTTTGGTCTTCATTTATCTTTTCATTTACTGAGACTTACTCCTTGTCAATTATTTCTGAGGATGCATCCTTTATATAAAAGTTACATCCCTCTACTTTGTTAAAAAAAGGACTTGTGTGGAACAAATATGACTAACTTGCAAATCATATCACAGAAAAAGTGTTAGGATTTAACACAATCTGGGATTTTGTTTTTCCTAGTAAAATTTTACTCTGCTGAGAAGGGGAGATAACTGCTCAGAAAATGTTAAAGTATGGCATGATCCAAGGTTGTGCTTGGTTGGGCAGTTCTGCACATGTTCTTTCAGTTCCAGTTCCAGCGACCAATCAAACGAAAAGAAGCACAAGAATGATTTTGTCAGAACTATCTATATTTTTTTAAATTTTACTTGACTATTAAGCATTAATTTTTTTGTTTTCGTTGTCATACATTGAATAATATAACTTTTAAAGACAGTTTATGAAAAAAATTACAACACCAGTTGTTTAATCAATAATTTCTCGAAAGACTACTTTTGTCAATTCAAAGGCAATTTGGGTAGGAATTAAATGCTCAAATCTCAGAAAAAAATTTGTCTGCCATGTATACATTTGCAAAAATACAGCACATTTTCCCTGCAAAAACTGTTAAAATCGTTTGTTGTTTCTCCAAATATTCTTTTGGTCACTGTATTGAATTCTGTCTGCACCACCTTTTTTCGGCGCAAATGGAATCTGTTCCGAACATTGTTCCATTCTGTTTTATTGTCAGTTCTGGGTGTTCCATTAGTTCAGAACACTCCGAACCTTCCAACCGAGCGCCACCCAATCTTACAATGAACAGAAAATTTCAAAGTGAACCGTAAACTTATTTTGTCTAAATTGTCAGTAAGTTGTGATTGAATGTAACAGTTGCATACAGTGGCATACAAAAGTGTAATTTTGTAATGGAGCATTTCTCAGTCTTGAGTATTTGTCTTCAATTGAAATTCCAATAAAAAATTTATCTTTTTCTCAGTGGCATGTAGCTGACCATAGATTAAAACATGAAAGATCCATTCTGTATTTTTTAGAAAAACTGATATATTTTGCCATAAAATCTGCAACTGGATTTTTAAATATTTTTAATTGTCATTCCAGGAAAAATATTAATTATTGGTGGAGGCATAGCAAACTTTACCAATGTAGCAGCCACTTTTAAGGTTAGTAAGTACACTCCACAATTAAGGGGAGATAATCAGTAAAATTTAGATTCAAGAAACAAATGAATACAGACGCTATATGTCAAGGAAGACATACCATTAAATTGTGAGTCCAAAAGAATAACACACATAAGTGACATTACAAAAATGTCTTGGAATTTTAAAAACCCACACACTAATCTTTTCTTGTTAGGTTAAGTTAATTCATTGCACTGCCATATATTTTATAGAAAGGATTTACATTTCAAATTAATTCTCTATTTCTATTCCTCAGATAATGCAATATAATTTTTACTGTTTGAAATATTTTAGATTGCTTGCAGGAGGGTTGTAGATTTTCTGTAAAATAAAAAAAAAACAGTTATGATATATGTTTGTTTTGAATTTGACAGGGAATTGTACGCGCATTGAGAGAATTTCAACAGAAATTAATAGAAGGAAATGTGTCTATATATGTAAGGAGGGCTGGTCCCAATTATCAAGAAGGATTAAGAATAATGAGAGAATTAGGTATCAGTTATATTGATTTTATGAACATACAATGTATTTTTATGTCATGCCTATAGGGCCTGTAAGTCTCGTACAAATTTTGAACTTCTGGGATCAAAAATTGTACCCGGAAGTTACATTTTAAACAAAGATATATGACGATTCAAACAAAAATTTGAAGGTCACAATCCTCTGACGTCATGTTTTGGCGGGGAACGTTTTCGAATTGCCCGTTATCGTTGATTCTCGTGAGTCACATGACGAGACTTACGGACCCTATAAAAGAAATGTCAAAGAAGCATCTGAATGTACCATTGTCTCTGTTTGTCCTTGTGTATGTTCAGAGATTTAGTTTTGTGTTATGGTAAACTCTTATTTTGACGCTGTTATTCTCTTCAGCAAAAATGGCAGTAAAATTTGGAAGGAACAGAGCACAAGATTACTTAAAATAAAGTCCAGAGCAAAAATGAGAACACAAGAAGACTTAAGACACTGCACACCCACAAAACACATGAACACTACAAATACACCACTCAAAACTAAAATACTAATACATGTAGTATGAACTCTAAAAAACAGAGTGACCACAAGTGCTCCGGAAGAGTAAGCTTGTCCTGCTCTGTAAACAGCGACCGTTACACTGTCAGTGGGTCAATCCAGAGTAAAGTCAAAATCGATAATGTGAATCTAGCTGAAAATGTCTGTTCTCCTTTATTGAATCAACATTTCAAATCCATGAATGATGTCTTGGTGTTGGCAAAAGAATTTCTGAAAGGCTGACCATATCCCTGACTTAGCAGTTTCTTTGATAGTTCTTTTGTTCACAAAAAACTTCACAAAACTTCCATTATTCTATATAAAATATACTTTAACTTACATTTTGTAGTAAAATTAATTTCAACATTTTTTGTTGCAGATTGTGTTTTAACATTCTTGTAGGAATTCTTGAATATAAGTTTTGCTCTATACTAAATTTTTATACCCTGCACAAAGTTAGGGGGTATATTGGAATCACCTTGTCCGTCCGCCTGTCTGTCCGTAGACATTTTTTGTCCGGAGCTTATCTCGGAAACCCTTCAATATTTCTCAATAAAATTTTGTATGCATGTTTGTAATCATAAGAACTTGTGCATCTCTTATTTTCAGATTGATTCATTGATTTTTAAAAAAGTTCTAGGATTTTTTGGATTTTCGGACTTACATGTAGAATTTATACTGAAAAAATTTGTCCAAAGCTTACCTCTGAAACCCTTCTGAATATCTTTTTCAAATTTTGTCAGCATCTTTATTATCATATAAACATGTGCACCAGGTATTTTCAGATTGATTCATTAAATTTTGAAAAAGTTACGACTACTACAATGATTTTGTACTTGAGTACCCATATGGAAAAATTTTTTCCGGAGGCAATCTCAGACCCTCTTTAGAATATCTTTTTCAAATTTTGTCACAATGTGTAGTACCGTATGAGCCTATTTACCTGTTATTTTCAGACTGATTCATCAAATTTTGAGAAAGTTATTGCAACTTTGGTGTTTTAACTTTGTATATTTTCTGGAAAAAAGGGGGAGGTTTATCATAGTGTTCATTCTTGCATTGTGTCCATACTTGTACTTTGTCCACACCTGTATTGTGTCAACACACTCTTAAATTTGCACTTACCATATTGATTCAGGATTCAATGAGCGGGGGGTATAACTGGTTTTTATCGGCGAGTTATTTCACATCAGCTAACTATCTTACATCATGTTCTTTTTGAATTTTTAATTTAACAGTTTATATTAAATTTATAATTTACTGTCAGTGTATTTTTTCTTTACAGGAAACACATTAGGAGTCCCAATCAACGTATTTGGACCAGAGACGCACATGACATCTATCGTTAGTATGGCTTTAGGCAAAACAGAAATACCATTGTCACCAAAACCAATGCATACTACAGCTAACTTTTTATTACCTACAGGAGGGGTTAGTATAATCTTTATAACAGATTATTTGTGAAGGGCTGTGTGACTTACATGTAATATATGTAATGTGTCTTTTAAATTAATGTTAATTTTTCATACATGTATCATCTTCACACAAATGAAACATTTTTTACTTAATTCTATCATATAAAGGGCCTTATGATTTACAAAACTAAATTTTTTAACAATTTGGAGGTAATCAATGGGAGATAATCAGGCATTAAAATGTATTTTTTTTTGGAACCTCAGAGAGAAAATTTGGAGTCTTTGAAATTCTTTTATGGCATGGCCAAAATAACATTTCAATATTTATAGATAAGTTACAATTATTTTAAGATACATATGTATTCCTCAAACATCACAAGTAAAAGAAACATAAATATTGGCTAGATTTCCATTGTACAGTGAAACATGTGTGAACCAAAACCCTATGGAGCTAACATTTTGTTCAATTTAGACAGGTGTTCAGTTTACACAGGTTGAGAATATATAGACATTTATTCAAAGGGTCTTTTATGTCAAGTTTAGTTAAAACATGAAGGTTTTCAGTGTAGTCAGGGTTCAGTTAATGCAGGTTTCACTGTACTTAATATCCTACTTTATACATGTATTACATATATATCAAATTCTTGGGAGTTCATTGGTCTTTCCTTTTTTTAAACCAACTATAAGAGTTGACTAAGTAATGTTATGCTCAAATTCTAGTGACTTTTAAGATTGTAAGTCTCAACTGAGAGTGATAAGGTTAAAATTTTGTGCCTTGATTTTGTTTATCTCTTTCTCAAATCATCAATGACAGTAATTAGGTGTTGTCTGAAATACATGTACATTTTGTACATGTATGCCATTTGAGAAGACAGAAAATTAGATTTTGCAGTGCAGAAACCCCTTCTAAAAGAAAAAAAAAATAAATGATGATAATTTATTTAAAAGTAATAGATAATGGATTCTTTTCTTAGAAATTCTAGTGAAATAATTGAAAAAGACTTACGACTTCATATTCGTTAAAAAAACCGTGCAATCTATCCCCATTTATGAGGGGTTCCCCCCATGAGGGCATCAAATTTGAATTTTTCAGAGACAATTTCTTCTTCCTTTCTGAACAAAGCATTTATTTGGTCATGGCATGATGATTGTAATGTCATAAAGATGCTTTTGGGCGTCAAAACACCCATATGCATTTTCAAAAGTTGGCATTCAGGTATGCAAAATAAATTTTCAGTCAGTCGTTCAAATGAATGAGTTTTTTGGCATCATGGTTATGTTATTTTTAATGAATGAAAATATTTACAGGTTGTTCAGGTAAACAAATTTTATGTTGTACTTAGAAATAATTACAGCAATTTCCCTATTACTGGATGCACTCACAATAGAAAATTTGGTAGCTCTCCAGGTAGTTACAATTGGTTTTTATACGACCGCAAAAATTTTGCGGTTGTATTATGGTATGGCGCTGGCGTCGGCGTCGGCGTCGGCATTGGCGTCGGCGTCTGTGGACAGCATAACTTTATTTCTATTGAACGGATTGTTATCAAATTTTAGTATGATGTTTGTTGGCACAAGCATAAGCCCGGGTTTTAATTTCGCGTTCCTTGCCCAACCCGTTTTTGAAAAAGAGGCAAAAAAGGGGCCAAAAAGGGGTAAAATTAGGTATTTTCGTGTCTGTGGACAGCATAACTTTGGTTCTAGTGGATGGATTGTTTTCAAATCTTAGTATGATGTTTTTTGGAACATTCTTGAGAAACATTTTTTTCCTTTAGGTTTTTGCCCCACCCATTTCAGAATTAGGGGCCAAAAAAGGGTTAAATNCTGTGCAGAACATGTGCAGTACAGAGTGTTCTGCGCAGACGAATCGAATGCCACAGAACAGGAAGTCGCTCTCTCTATGATGGAAGACAAAAGGCGGGAAATATTTCTGAAATAAAACTTGAAATTAAACAGTAGATGAAAAATATATTGTCATACTTACGTTATTTTACACAATACTTTGTGTTTTACTGTGCCCATAATGCAAATTTTGATGTGAAAAGGATAAAAAAATGCTAAACTGGTGTCTTTCTTTTAAGGACCTGTTCCACGACGCTTTATTCCCGTTCTAACTGTGCAGTACACCTTTTTACATTTCTTTATTTCAATAGCACTGAAAACCCTTCGCTCGCATTCAGAGAGTTGTTGACATCAATAAATATATGTTATTATTCAATTTCATACTTATTACAATCAAGAAAGTAATTCTAATTTGTCAAGAACTTGCAAAATGTTCAAATCAAAACATTTGGCTTCCATCTTGGTCACGTAACTGTTCCACTCACACCACCTTTCCAGTCGGTACAGACGGAACTGTGCAGTACAGGTGTTCCGAATCACTCGTTTGCTGTACTGCACGTCCATCACACAATTCACAGGCCAATCGAATGCGACCCTGGTGTCAATTTCAACAGGAAACAAGTCCAGTTCACCCAAACTTGTTTTTAATATTGAAATAGCCAATCAAGAATATAGATGCATTTTATTCATACAATAAGATAATAAATCACAAAGTTGTACTATTACTGTTTAAATTTAGTCTATATAAAGTTCATCCCTTCTCTTTGTTTGTTCCAATACATAATAAAAGTTCAAATGTACTTTATCTCTGTTGGTGAAATCAACATCAGGTAAATTGGCACACACCCAACTCCATGTATGAATGGACATTTGATGACCTTTCTACCTTGAATGCCAAACTGCTATTGAAAAACCTATTTAATTACCTGGATAGCTACCAAAAATCCTATTGAAACTGCATTCAGTAAAAGGAAAATTGCTGTAATATACATGTAATATATACATACTAAACTGGTGTTAGATACAAAATGTATACACTGACTAACATTATGTGTAGCTCATTAGGGCATTTTGCCGTGCATCATGCTCACCACTTTTGTAATAATTGTATCACATCAAGTAATTTTAATCAAGCCAAAGCAATATAAGGCAAAAAAAAATGGAAAGAAAAAAGTCCCTTTGGTCCAAAGGTCAAAGGTCTGTTCATAGATCTTGACTATTTTCATCTTGTCTCAACACTCTACCTGTCCCATGTCTATTAGACTGTTTAGGTGGGTCAGCTAGAAATAAAACATTTTGTTTAGTGTCTTGTTGTGTAAATTTTACTACAAATGTAATTCACATTTGAGTCAGACCGATTGGATATTGTCAATCTGTCAACTTAATGAGCAGATCTTATGAAGAAGGCGATAGAAGAAGGAGACTTAGAATTGGTCACAGGTTTACAAACCTTATAAAATGAAAATTAAACAAAAACAATTAATATAGCAGCAGGGTCGTTATACAAATTACTAACATAGTTTAGAAATGTGCATGCTTTTTGATTATCTACTTTTAAGAATTATTTCTATAAAAACAAACCCAGTTAAAATTCTTGTCGAACTGCAATAAAAGGTAAAACAATAAAAATATACACATGTCAAAACGTAAACATGACTAAAAATCAAGAAGACAGTTCTGACATGTGTTTTACCTTTTATCACAGTTCGACAAGAATTATAACCTGTTTGTTAATTTATGCTTACACGAACTGCTTCACAGCATTCTTCATTTCATTTCCATAAATAAGTGTTTATAAGTGGCAGATTATAGATGGACTATATATTGACAGGAAGTAGAGGTATCAACTTCAAAAAGTAAAGCATTGTGGGTAAATGTTGATGAAGCTATTTTGATTGGTGCAGGGTATAAATACCACAATTGCATTGGTTAGAATAAATTGTTTGTTCATCAAAATTTGTAATGAAATCACTTTACCGATGATTCTTTATTTTCTGAAATGGTGAATTGACTCTGGCTTCATGCCACTTTCAGTAGTACCAAGGATATTCTGAGGCACCAGAAAAAAGTGGCTGAGCATCTGTTTTTTTTAAGTCCTAAAAGTACATACTATATAAATTGAAGAAATTCTTTACATACAGTAAACAGAGATGATATTTTTATGCTTTACAGCAGAACTTCTCTCAATAAGTTCAGAATTGTTCCGTTATTTTTCTATATATGGCAAATATTTTTCCATTCAAAACGGTATTTCTGTTTTTTCTTCTAAATTTTTCCTTTTAATACATATATAACTCCACAACTACATATATAAACAGCATCATAAATTTTAATACACATTGCTTTAGATTTGCACAAAATAACAAACACATAAGAAAATGCTTATTGTAATATTTGTTGCAGACACCGAGAATCAAAAGGAATTCGGTAGGTCAGAAAATAGCATGATTGTGTACATGAATGTTGTCTTTTTATCAGTGTGTTCTATGAACATCTCACTGCAAAAGAAATTTTTGATTTTTTAAATCTGAATTTCAATATTCCTCTTTTACTCCCATTTTGATGATTTTCTTTGCACATTGCAAGCTTTTGTTTTTTGGTTTTGTTTTTCATGTGTAGACTCTGCCAAGCCAAAGAAAGCTTTGATTTTTTTTTATTTGGGAACACATTTTTTATTTAACATTTTTTTTATGAACAGCCAAATTTCTTTAAAGGCTATAAAAAAAATAAAATGTTTCTTAGATGTGACGTTTTTGCTTGAAATATTTCAAATGTCAGTTTTATTGTAAATTTCTTGAATCTCATGATGAGGCTTGGATACCCTACACTTGTCGGCTGTCTGGATGAAAATTTCAATAATATTTATATGAAATTATGATCAACATTCGAGAAATCTACTGTTGAAACTATTGGTAGGGACTATCTTGAACTTGCAGTGTGGTATCATGAGTATGTTCATATTGACAGTCTTAGGAAATTCAGGATGACAAGCAGTAGAAGTTAGTGTTTCTTCGTTAATTTTCCTGTTATGGATAAAAATTGTGTTGAATTAATATTTCCTTTATACCCTCTATAGTGGTACATTGATATTGTCATATTACTTATTTTTGTATATGTGCATGTATATGTTTTCCAATGAAGACGACTCATGGAAAGTATACAACATGAATGATTGATGTTTATCAGATTCCATGCGAAAATAATTGTCTCTAAACATTGGCCTGTCCTGGATTGATAGTACATTTGTATATCAATAACAGATTATCTTAAATATTCCAACTTTACTCTTTTTCTAACTCTTGTCTTTTTTATTTGTATGCCAGATATATGTGGCACGCTGTCGAGGCATGCCATGTCTCTCCAGATTATGGAGTTGTTGAATGCTATAAATAAATATTTATTTTTACTAAATGTATCTGCATGTTTACTGATACCTTTGTTCAAGCAGTTGGTCTTTCTTGAATGAAAGCTTCCAAAATTAACCATCCTGTTTTTTCTTCCATTTGTTTTCGGGATAGATATTTTATCAAAGAATTTATTTCCTAGTCATGTGTAATGTATAATTACTGAATTATTTAGTTATTATTATATATATATATATATAGAATAATGGAAGTTTTGTTTTTGATACAAAAAATATTATTGGAGACAAATTATTTGAAGTATCAGATACATCGGTAATTAAATCATCATTTGATAGAACAAAATTTGAAAAATGAAAACGAATTTTGAAGAAATCAGGAAATTGACAATTGATTAGTTTAAAGAATTTGTATGATCCTAAGATGTATATTTCTTTGTTTACATTTATGCACTGATTGACAAAGTAGGGGTTACTTAAGATACTTTTCCCAATATATTTTGTATTCGGACAGTAGCAATACTGAAAATAATGGCCTCACGATATCAAAGGAAACTCATACAAATTACCAATAAATGTACATCAACAGAAATAGATGGAAATTGCAAGACATAAATGCATTAGGGCTATTCCTTTAAAATTTATCACCCGGGGGGGGGGGGGGGGGGGAATGCCAGTTTTATTTTTTTCTCTTGGTCCTGGGGGTCAGCCTGATGTTGACTAATGGTAGAAATAATATTTTTTTTCTATTGATGGTGGGGTCTAAAATATTAGCATTCCCCTCATCGATGGTAGATTTAAATGGAATAGCCCTTATAAGAATGATTTAGGCTTAGTAACACTAAAAATAAAGTGGTGAGGGTGGCTTAAAAATATGGGGGAAAATTAAAGCTTTTGGGGAAACATTTTCAGCATTTCCTTATGTAGTGCTTGTGTCAAGTCAATTGTTTGATACTATTGTTTAATAACAAAAATACAATTTAAAATTCATTTAAACACTGATTATTGCAAAATGAGCTGACTGGTGAAAAGTAGTTACATGTTCATATTCACAACACATGATACCGTATAAGTGGTTATTTTTGCAAGGACTTATTTTTCGCTTTATTCACGGTTATTCTGATGTTGCAAAAATTGCATACCTCGAAATATGATTTACATGAGACTTTTTACAGTAACTGAAAAGGAATCCTGAATATTTCAGGCCTGCCAAAATGAAATAAAACAATTTTGAATGAAATGTCAGAATTTGCAACCAACATAACAAAAAACCACTGATAAGGTTTAATGATCAGAAATGGGTTTTTTGCACAACCTTCAACCATGAACAACAATACCTGTACATGTATTATAATTGCATATTTTAATTCATAATTGCAGTCACCCTCGTCAAGTAGAAGAGAATCTGTATCAGACATCAAAACTAATTCCAAACCTAGTTCTGTGAGTCAAATGACAACTAATGGACAGTCTGTTGCCACGGCAACAGCAAGAACATTGTTTACAAACAAAACAAAATGTATCATATGGGGAATGCAGCAACGAGCTGTACAGGGAATGATGGATTTTGATTACGTCTGCTCACGTAAAGATCCCTCTGTAGTTGCCATGATATATCCATTCACGTAAGTATTTCTGAAATTCAATTAAATGCCACAACTCTTTTCTTGTACAAATATTCAATATTATTTGTTGACTTCCATGCATTCCAGGAAAACATGCACTACAGATAGAATGTTTAGTTAAGAAGTAATTAACAGTGGCTGTATATTTATTTTATTTTTACCACCGGCTGGCACTTTATGGAGAATATTTTGCCAGAGTTTAGCAAGGGGATAAAGTATCACCTGTGGTAAAACTAATATAAATACAAGTGTATGGCTACTGTTAAGGATGGTCACTCCTCAGGTTTTTGAAACTGTCTCTGACTTTCGGGATTCTCATACATGTATTTAATCCATCATGATGCATTAGAAAATTTTGCACACTGACCCCCAATTTTCTTTTCAAAATATGTTTGTATACATCTTGAATAAACTTCTGACAAACTTTGATGAAATTCTTGATATATCTTCATTGTATTTCAAAGGGCGATTGCCCTTAATGCAAAGTAAATGAAAAATCTAGAGGAGTGCGGTTTCCCGCCAAAATTTCAGGCACTTTAATCTCAAAAACTAGCACCCTGACTTATCAATTTTTTTGTTGCTTAAAATGATGTATGATTGATGTTCTAATAAATAAACATACTGATTTCAAATCCTTGACATTCTGAACTTGAGGAGTGACCATCCTTAATTATTTCAATTCTTATAAAACTCTCAAAATTTTGATTATTAGAATTTGTCCTAGTACTCATGGATGAATGCCATTTTACACAGTTAGTCGGTCTGTGACATTGCAAAAACTGAATCAGATGTAAAACTATCTATGACCTTATCTAAAGTACTGTCATTTGTTTATGACATTACCCATATGGAATATAGGACAATTTGTTTTTGATACGGACTTTATCACGGCCAGTATCAAGTGAGCCCGTTAGGGCGAGCTTGATGCGTTACGCTGTGTAAAAGTCCGTATCAAAAACAAAACTTCCTTTATTTCTTTTATCGGTAATTCACAAAATAATAAGGAGAAGTCTAAAAGAAATTGTAATAAGCTGAGATTTGGCAGTTAATCTATTGTTTATTGCAATAATTTAAATGCATTCTTCATTCAACGTCTTACGCGTATGAACACGACAAAGAGTACAGAACATGACGTCAGCTTAGCGACCCGCACGTGACGCCTTCACAGTGACCTGATATTTTCATGATAGTGTCCAGTTCAGTGATACTGAGAATATCAGTCTCTGTAGATCAAAAGAAATTCATACAAATTACCGATAAAAAGAATACATTATTTTTACCATGAGTTTGATACAAAGTGATTGAAGGCTGTCGTATTAGAATTTGAAAGAATGAATGATATGCATTACCCAGAAAATTTATACAATATGAAAGGTACATAATACTGTATTACAGCTAATTTTCACAAGACCTCAATTTGGCTATATTGGTGTGGTTTATGGAGGAGTGAAAATAAAAACTTGGCTAATCATAGGATTGAGTATCTCTGTGTATGTTTGTTCTTTACAGAATTTTCCATTTACAAATCTTGATGACAACTAAAAGTTAACTCCACTGCTTGGAAAAGAATTCACGAAATATTCCAACCGCAAAAATCACCGACTTTACCTTGTATTATTGTAGCTTGTTTGTATTATAGATAAGTAATACAGAAATCTTACTAATTTTTTTATTTTCAGTGGTGACCATAAACAGAAGTTTTATTGGGGACATAAGGAAATACTTATCCCAGGTAATACTGTTATAGGGTAAAATACTAATTCTGCATGTTCTAGGACATGTAGTCATTTACTGTACTTTCCTAAATGCCTTTACCTCTTTCTTATGGTCTACCAAATTGGCAACAATAATGAGATTCTCAAGTAAAAGGTTAAGGATTGATGAATCAGTCTTACAGTTGTCAAACTAAAATGATTTTGATGAGGTAAAATCTTTTTTGATAGCTAAAAAAAGTAAAGGATACAAAAAATTGAAAATGTTTTGTTGTAAAAAGTGCAAGATTAATAGGTTCTTGAAAGAGATCATAGTAAAGACATATAGTATCTATCCCAAGGGAAAAAGCGAGATAGGCTGATCTCAAACCCAAAGGCTAAGATATCATGTCCATCCCGAGGCTTGAGGAGGGATAACAAAAGATATCTTAGCCTGAGGGTTTGGGATCGGCCGATCTCGCCTTTTCAAGAGGGTTTGATACTTTTTCTCGCCTTAACGCTCTGAAATAACTCGCAAAACCATGATCAGCTTTGACTTTCACAAAAAAATATCAGAAACGTTCCCGGGAAAAAATGACGTCACAATTGGTATACCTATACTGAAGCTAGATAGTAACTTCGTTTTCAACAATTGGCGCGCAATTTTAAATCTCTGTTTGAATATAAATCGCATATCTGGCGGTTCATGATAAATTGCTAGTTCAAAGGTACATATTCATTCTTTATATAAACAGTAAAATTTATTAAATCAGACAACAAATAATACTGGATAAATTGCATGTAAATGCGAAGCGATGGCAGACATCTTGGATTTTTCGCACATGCTTTCGATTGAAGTGAGACAGCCCCCCACAAAGGGGTAAGATAGAAATATCTCACACCCCCAAAATCATGAGATATCTCGATCCCCTAGGCGAGAAAAAGATATCTCTCCAAAGTTTTAGAAATTTCGTCTTTTCTGGAGTTGAGCAGAAAAAATAGAGAATGTAGTACACATGTATTTTAATCACGAGTGAAAGACATCCTAATCCTCAATTTTGAATGAATGCTGGTACTTATTTATATCTTTTGTAAAATATGAATAGAATCATCCGGAAACCTATAATTGAGCAAAGTTGCTGCCATCCTGACATCTCGGTCCTCTATGATATTTAGTCATGGTTAAAATCATTGTATCACAAAATCAACACTTTTGTGGAAGATTATGGTAGCGCATTATTTTGCCATGGGTCATCTTGTACTGCAAACCACCATTTATGGAAGAACAAGAAATCACAATCTGTTCTTTATGTAAGACAATTTACGTGTGAAGTTAAGAAATTAGTTTGACCTATTACTAAATGTCTATGGGTAAAGTCAGTGGTTATCCACAGTAAAAAGTGAAGATTTAGCCTCAGTGCAACTAATTTGATGCATTGATTATATTGCATGTTCTCACTTGACAGACTGGTAAATTCATCAACTATTTACACATTTATATAGTAATAGGTACCTATTGTTATTAAAAAAAGCTATTCAGATCATATCTCAATGTAAATAAAATCTGACTTAAGCCCATGTTTATTTTACTGAATTAGTAACTCAGGAGTCAATTAAATTCTGGAACATCAATAAGGTTGATGTAGTAAAATTTTATTTAAATTTTATTTACAGTTTACAAAAGCATGGCTGATGCTATGGGAAAACATCTTAATGCAGATGTTCTGATAAGTTTTGCCTCGTTGAGGTCAGCCTATGAAAGTACAGTCGAAACCATGACATATCCACAAGTAAGTTCAAACAGATAAGACTAGGATTTTTTTTGGACAAGTTAAAGATATTATTTAGAGCTGATTTTAGATAAAGTATAAAACAAAACAGAAAAATAGAAAGTGAGTCTTTGAACTCCTCTCTGTTAAAACATTTTGATGGAAAAGTTTTAGGTTTATAAAAGTGAAAAAGGATAATAAACAATGTTAAAAGTTGCAAAAAGGTTATTATAAAAGATATAACACAGCAAAAGAAAAAAACATTAAAATACACTGAACAGTCAAATGAAAAAAGGTGCAAAAAAAAGAAAACAAGACAAAGTAAAATAAACAATAGTTGCTCATTGCTCACAATTGCTCATTGCCCCCCCAATAGAAGATGAAAGCCTTAACACATAGAAATAGATCACGTAAACCATTGTCAACAAATTATCTGTTTTATAAATGGTGCTTGACTTGTCAGTCCTCGCCAAATGGAAGAAAAGCTGTAAGAATATCTGAGGATGCTTGAACTAATTTCTTTGTAGCTGCCATTTAGAGGCCTAAGTTTTCAAAAACTAATCTTTGTATTTAGTGTTGTATCATTTTAATGCATTATATGCGTAGATATGTATCAGATTTAAAAATACTACATCTAAACTCAAAACTCAAAATTGTAGTCATAATTTTTGTGTCGCCAGCAGAGCCGACACATAGGGATTACTATCTGTCTTCTTACGTCGTCGTCCTGTGCCGTCCGTCGGTTTTTGTGTCACCTGCTGTAAGCAGAGTCGACACATAGGGATTACTATCCGTCGTCTTACGTCGTCGTCCTGCGTCGTCGTCGTCTGCGTTGTCGTCGTCCTGTGTCGTCCCGACAGTTTTTGAATCCACAACTCCTTCAAAACCACTTGCCTGATTCCTACCAAACTTTCAGGATATGTTGTTTAACTGGTGTAGTTGTGTACTTGATACTTAGAATTTTGATTTTGTAGATTTTAGAGGTTAACAGAGCCAAATTGCTCATTTGTGAGTCTGTTGGTTCTGAATCCGCAACTCCTTCAAAACTGCTGGTCAGATTCTAACAAAACTTTCAGGATAAGTTGTTCACCGGGTGTAGTTGTGCACCTGATACTTAGAATTTTGATTTTATAGATTTTAGAGGTTCACAGAGCCAAAATTGCTCATTTGATAATCTGGTTTGTTAATCCCCAATTCCATCACAACTATAATAAGAAAAAGAAGGGAAACGGGGAATGTGTCAAAGAGACAACGACCCTAAGGGGAGCAATAACAACTCAAAGCCACCATTCCAACCAAACTTGCAGGATATGTTGTTCACCTGATGTAGTTGTGCATCTGGTACCTAAAATTTTGATTTTGCAGTTTTAGAGGTTGACTGAGCCAGAATAGCTCAATTGTTAATTCTGTTTGTTTATGTGGAACTCCTTCAAAACTGTAAATCATATTCCAACCAGCCTTTCAAATACATTGATTACTTGATATAGTTGCGCACCCGATATTTAAAATTTTGATTTTACAGATTTAAGAGGTTAACAGAGCCAAAATAGCTCATTTGTTAATTGGGTATTTTAATCTTTGACTCATTTACAATTGTCTGTTAGATTCTAACCTAATTTTCAGTATATGTTGTATATCAGGTCTGGTTATGCACATTATACTTAGATTTTTTTTACCGCTTCTAGAGGTTTGCCAAGCCACTAAGCTCATATGTTAAATCAGATTGTTAATCTGCAAGTCCTTAAAACTGTAATTCATATTCTTAACCAAATTTGCAGAATATGTTTTTCTCCTAATCTAGACATGCACATTATAAGTAAAATTTTAATTTTGCATATTTTAAAGCTTCACTGGACCAAAAATGGCTCTTCTATAGTGCAGGCGACACAAGTGTTCCATGGAACACCCATCAATTTTTATACGCCCGTCTTTGACGGGACGTATTATGGTATACTGGTGTCCGTCCGTCCGTCTGTCCGTCCGTCTGTCCACACGTCATACTCTATCTAGAGAACGCTCTGAACATTTTTCTTGAAACTTTGCAGGATTGTTGGGTATGACGGAAGAAAGCTCCCTATCGTTTTATTTTGTCGTCGGATTTTTTTCATTCCAGAGTTATGGGACTTTGATTATTTGAAAAAAGCTTGGAATTGCAATTTTCATCCACATGTCGTACTCTAACTAGAGAATGCTTTGATCATTTATCTTGAAACTTTACAGGATTGTTGGGTATGACGAGAGAAAGCTCCCTATCGTTTTATTTTGTCGTCGGATTTTTCGTTCCAGAGTTATGGGACTTTGATTATTTGAAAAAAGCTTGAAATTGCAATTTTCGTCCACATGTCGTACTCTAACTAGAGAATGCTGTGATCATTTTTCTTGAAACTTTGCAGGATTGTTGGGTATGACGAGAGGAAGCTCCTATCATTTTATTTTGTTGTTGGATTTTTCGTTCCAGAGTTATAGGACTTTGATTATTTCAAAAAAGCTTGAAATTGCAATTTTCGTCCACATGTCGTACTCTAACTAGAGAACGCTTTGATCATTTTTCTTGAAACTTTGCAGGATTGTTGGGTATGACCAGAGGAAGCTCCCTATCATTTTATTTTGTCGATGGATTTTTTGTTCCACAGTTATAGTACTTTGATTATTTCAAAAAAGTATGAAATTGCAATTTCTGTCTACACATCGATATTCTTTTATTTTAAGACATCACTACGCCTAAAACAATATACATTTTTGACTGTTTAACATCAGATGAAATAATTGATATATATCGGAAGTCCCTTGTCATGTTTGTTCATATGGAGTTTTTAATTTCAAGAATCATTTAATTAGTTTGTTTTAAAGGGGACGGGCATATCATGCGCTCTTGGCGCAGCTGTTTATTGAATCTGCAACTCCTTCAAAACTACCTGTCTGATTCCAACGAAACTTTCAGGATATGTTGTTCAGTTGGTGTTATTGGGCACCTGATACTTAGAATTTTGATTTTACAGATTTTAGAGGTTCACAGAGCCAAAATTGCTCATTTGTGAGTGTTGCTTTTTGAATCTGCAACTCCTTCAAAAACGCTTGTCCAATTCCGACCAAAATTTCAGGATATGTTGTTTACCTGATGTAGATGTGCACCTGATACTTAGAATTTTGATTTTACGGATTTTTGAGGTTCATGGAGTCAAAATTGCTCATTTGTGAGTCTTGTCAGTTTTTGAATCTGCAACTCCTTCAAAACTGCTAGTCAGTTTCCAACCTATTTTTCAGGATACATTGTTTACCTGGTGTAGTTGTGATTCTGATACTTAGAATTTAGATTTTACAGATTTAGAGGTTAACAGAGCCAAAATTGCTCATTTTTAATTTGGCTTGTTAATCTTCATCTCCTTCACAAATGTGTGTGAGATTCCAACCAAACTACTGGATATCAGTATATTTTGTTTATCAGGTCTGGTTAAGCACATTATACTAGAAATTTTGTTTTTACAGATTAAGAGGTTTGCCAAGCCAACATACCTCATTTGTTATTTCAGTTTGCTAATCGGCAAGTCCCCAAAACTCTATGCATATTCTAAACAAATTTGCAGAATATGTTTTTCTCCTATTCTAGCCATGCACATAATACTTAAAAAATTAAGTTTACTGATTTCAGAGGTTCACTGAGCCAAAAATGGCTCTTCTGTAGTGCAGGCGACACAAGTGTTCCATGGAACACCCATCAATTTTTGTAGAATTATATGAATTAATCTTAAATGTTTTCTATAGATAAGAACAATTGCTATAATTGCTGAAGGTATACCTGAAAACCTAACCAGAGAATTGATCAAAATGGCAGACGACAAGGGAGTGTCTATTATTGGACCAGCTACAGTAAGTACTTGGTAATCAATTTTATCTCAATGTTAAACTGAATAACGCATGTTAGAATATATAGTGGTCCCTTCTTATACCACCCCTCTTTAATGGCGGTCCCTAAACTTATTGCCAACCATTTTTTACATACATTTTCAAAAAGTTGCATAGTTTCTATGTAATTTATTCCCTCCATATATTGCCACCCTCAATTGTCGTCAAACATTTCTCTGGTCCCAAAGGTGGCGATTTAAGGACGGTGCACTGTATATCTGTTCCAACTCATTTCGTACAAAGGATTATAGAATATACAAATTTTGCTGTTGTCATCTGCTTAAAAAGTAGTAAAGGACTTTTGTGTTAAATGAAACATTCCTTTATTTTTATGCTATTTTAAACTGATGATGAGAGGTTACACCTTGGAACACATGTACAGATTATAGAAATTTAGTTTATAATGTACATGTAGTTTTAGGTACATTGTATCTCTGTATCTTAGGTCAGCATTGTTCAAAGAAATCTTAACTGAATTTAGCATGTATTTTTGGTTTCCTTTTTAGGTTGGAGGAGTAAAACCTGGATGTTTTAAGATTGGAAACACAGGAGGAATGTTAGACAACATCTTAGCCTCCAAGTTATATAGACCAGGCAGGTATGGTGCACAGATTTTAAGCATCAGTTTAGAAATATTCCACTGTACTTTTCATCAAGGAAATAAGTTATCAAATTTAAGAAAATAAATTCTATGAATGCATTGTTACTTGAAGTATTCATATATATTCTATGTTGAGTTGATGTCAACCTGAATGAAACATTTTTACCGCATATCCAGTAACATTGCTGATTTTATAGGTGCCTCCAGTCCTTCTGGCAAAAACTACTCTGCAATCTGGAAAGCTTTTTGCTACAAAACTTTTTGTTTTCTACAAAATGTTTTTGTTCTGGATGCATTATACATAAAATAACTTTATCAAATACATAGCAAACCATTCAAATGTGCACATGGAAATAATTTGAAGTAAAATAAAAAAAGACATGGTGAACATATCAGTTTTTTAAATAAAAATGGAAAATGATGTATTTATAAAAAAAAAAAATATGGCTAACCATTTAAAATTTTAGTTCAGATTCATGAAAACAAATGTACATGTTCATGTATTAGCAAATAATTCAAGTTTAATTAATGTAGTAACTGATTCAAATCTTAAAACTGTGTGACGAAATATTAAAAAATGTAATGCAATGAAGTCATTCAAATTCAAAATCTGTTCAAAGTACATGTATGTTATGTTTCAATGTATTGAGTTTAATTATCAATATAAATTACATAATCAATTTACATTACAGTGTTGCATATGTGTCAAGATCAGGAGGAATGTCTAATGAATTAAATAACATCATCTCCCTTAACACTAATGGTGTATTTGAAGGTGTGGCTATTGGAGGAGACAGGTAACAATATTTGTTTGTTTGTTGCATTAGGTTATAAATCATTTTGCAAAAATCAATTTAAAAGGAAAAATATACTTGATGAAAAACAGGTTTGCTGTATGCTTGATTTTCTTATTGATAAATACATTTATTTGTGACCTTTGGAGGTGCTATTTATCAACAGAAAATTGGTATACCAATAGGCACTAATTGTGCTCCTCTACTCATAGACTTTATATTCTTATGAGTGCCAGTACTGGAGATACAAATCAAAGAGAAAGGTTCATTTTTATGAGATAAACAAAAAAAATGCAGTTTTGTCTTTGTTATATAATTATATGAATTATTTCACTTCTTTAGTTTAAAAAAAAGTTCTGCCATATTTTGGCTAAAACAGGTAGTGCATTTCAAAGTAATAAGTTTATTGAAAAGGGGCCTAGCAAAATATACAGCAAAAAGAAACAAGGAACATTGAAAAAAAATATTTGTATAGGGGTTTAATAAAATGTAAAAAAAATATATTTAAATTTCTGATATTTACAGGTATCCAGGAACTGTATTTTTAGATCACATCATGAGATACCAAAATGAAGAAGATGTCAAAATGATTGTTGTATTGGGTGAGGTGAGTATGAAGTATTCATATTGCAAAATTGTCCAAAACATATAATTTATTAGGGGAGATAATTATATTTTTTCTAAGACATCATAAAATAATTGAAACACTTATTTTAGTAAGTTGTCAAAATTTTCAGTTGGTTCAATGTAATATCCATGTTTTATTTTCAGAACTGATTTGTGTTATGGTGCAAATACATATATTTC
The DNA here is from genome assembly GCA_002080025.1 of Modiolus philippinarum. NCBI lineage: Eukaryota > Metazoa > Mollusca > Bivalvia > Mytilida > Modiolidae > Modiolus > Modiolus philippinarum. The sequence goes on along the minus strand of MJUU01073564.1, from coordinate 38,620 downwards.
AATTCCTGTAATTTTAAGATTGAATATTAATATTTTTAGGAATTACATTTGAATGAAGATAAACCAATTGTGTCGTGGATAAAAAAGATGATTTTAATACTTGTCACAAAGTTCTGTTTTCTGGATCGTTTTATGAGTGACCGGAGAACTCGTATTGCAACAGTAAAATTGATGATTTACCACCTCAACCTAAAATTCATTTAAGTTGTTTCATTGTCCACTGCCGCAATGCGACGGAGGGATATAGTAATGGTCTGCATCTGTGCATCCGTGTGTCACGTTTTTTGTGGGCGCAACTCCTCAGAAACCGCTGGTCAGAATTCATTCAAATTTGACAGGATTGTTAGTCACCACTAGTACTAGATCATATTGAATCGCCATTTTGATTCGTCAAATTTTGTGGGAGTTATGGGACTTTGATTATTTCCACATTGTTATACAATGGCAAATCTTGTGGACGCAACTCCTCAGAAACCACTGGTCAGAATTGATTCAAATTTTACAGGATTGTTAGTGACCATTAGTACTAGATCATATGATATCGCTATTTTGATTTGTCAAATTTTGTGGGATTATGGGAATTTAATTATTTCCACATTGTTATACAATGGCAAATCTTGTTGATGCAACTCCTCAGAAACTACTAGTCCGAATTCATTCTAATTTACAGGATTGTTAGTCACCATATGTACTATATCATATCACATCACCATTTTGATTCGTCAAATATTGTAGGGGTTATTGGACTTAAAAAATTTAGCAAAGTTATACAATGACAGATTTTGTGGACGCAACTCCTCAAAAACAACTACTCAGATTTCCTTCAAATTTACAGGATTATTAGTCTCCATATGTACTAGATCATAGCAATTTATTTTCCTCCGCCGCAACATGATGGAGGGACATAGTAATGGTCTGCGTCCGTGTGTCTGTGTGTCCAGGCGTCCGTGTGTCACGTTTGTTGTGGGCGCAACTCCTCTTACACCACTGGACAGATTTTGCTGAAATTTTGTTTAAACATTTGCCACCATATGTACTTGATCATATTATGCAGCCATTTTGATTCGACAAATTTTACGGGAATTATTGGACTTTATCGACTTAATGCAAACTACAACATAGGAAGACTTTGTGGACACATCTCCTCAAAATCCAATTAAGGGATTTTGCTGAAATTTTGCTTGGCTGTTTGCCACCCAATGCAGTTGATCATATCCTTCTGCCATTTTGATTCGCAAAATTTTACATCAGTTATGGGACTTTATCGACTTTACTGCAGCTGTGGGGGACACATAGCTACATGTAGCAATCTTGTCAAGTTTATAAATACATTGTACATGTATTTAAATAGAAAACAAGTTCTTTAACAATTTGTTTCTGCAATTAAGAATATCACAATCAGCATTTTGTTCCGTTACATTTTTATGCCTGCAAAGATCGCAAAATTCTATCTCCAGCTTTTTGCTTTATAGTCTTCTTACTCCAAATAACAGTTGATTAAAGATATTCTGTTATTTCGTAAAATCTACAATACTTTTGACAGGTTGGAGGTACAGAAGAGTATAGAATAATCAATGCTATAAAGGACGGTCAGATAACAAAGCCGATAGTAGCCTGGTGTATTGGTACTTGTGCCAAGATGTTTACATCTGAAGTTCAGTTTGGTCATGCGGGGGCATGTGCTAATGCTGACGCTGAGACAGCTGTAGAGAAGAATAAAGCTCTGAAGGAGGCAGGATGTTTTGTACCAAGTAGTTTCGATGAACTAGGAAATATGATTTTGTAAGTAGATCAGAGGTTTCATAAGCTTGTAAATTAAGCAATAATGATTCCTAAAGCTCTATGTTAATATACTGTATATTGGGATCTTTTTGCATGTGTCTAATTTTTGCAATGTTCGTGGTAGCCAATCATACACAAATTTTAACCTACGCATAAGTTTCATTGCCCATTCAAATGAATTAGGAGGGGTAACAAAACGCGAATTATATACTTAGCGAATTTTTCATTGGCCTGTTTTACACTAAAATCGGAAACAAAAGACGACGCGAAAATAACCCGATATAAGGTATTTCAGGGGTTGTGTTTAGTCTGTCAGTTTGTCTGTTTATTCACAAGAATATCTGTCTAAGACTTCCTAGCTTTTGTTGAAAGGAATAGTTTCATATTCATTTATTAAATGATCGATAGCAACATTTCTTGCAAAACTTCAGAGTTACAAATGGAATAACCACCAAAAGAACTGCATGTTCCTTGTATCCTGAACTACATTATATACTATTATTATTGAATTATCTGATCAGAGGGTACGCATACTCCCAATAAAGCATAGATAAAGCACTTATTGTGATGCTGTCATCAATGGTTATAATAATAGGGTCTGTAAGTCTGGTCACTCACGAGAATCCATGATAAACAGGCAATTCGAAAGCGTTTCCCACCAAAACATGACGTCTTAGGATTATGACGTTCAAATTTTTGTTTAAAACGTCATTTATCTTTGTTTAAAATGTAACTTCCAGGTACAATTTTTGATCCCGGAAGTTTCAAAATTGTACGAGACTTACAGGCTCTATTAAAAAAATTATGTTCTTGGGAAAGCTTTGTAAGCAGATATGAAAAAAAAAGAAATAAGGTAAATGTCAAAGAGACAACATTCCGTCTCCAGGTTAGAACAACCTAAAACAAAGCATCTATGGGTCATCGTACGGTCTTCAACACAGCAAGGAACCCACACCATATAGCAAGCCCTAAATGGCCCCAAAATATGAAAAAGTGAATAAATCAAAGGCAACAAACCTTATCCAATAAACTGAATATCAAGAAACTAAAATTTTATAAGAAGCCAAGTTTTTTTTCTTTATCCAAATTTTATCCAATAAAATTAGGAAGGATTTGTTGACCATAACTTTTTATGCAAAAATAAGAAAAAAAAAATTGTTTTTTTTTCAGAGATGTTTACCAAAAATTAGTACAGGATGGTGTGATAGTCCCTCAGGAAGAAGTCCCACCCCCTACTGTACCCATGGATTATACATGGGCCAGGGTAGGTAAAATATATATAGTTAATTATTGAAAATAAAGTACTTAAATGTATATTGTTGGATTTGCCTTTTATTACATAAAACTTTTTATTCTGCATGCACAAAATACTCTTTGTTGCAGGATTTAGTGTTTAAGTATAGAGACATACCACATGCAAGCAGGGATGCGAAAATACCACTTTTTTGTCGGTCATGACTGAAATTTTCAATTTTTGACCGAAATGAATTTTAACTTTTCGGACATTCAAAAAAAAATTGTATGTGAAAATATCGGACATTTTACAAGACAATGCATAAAGACTTTGACTTTAATCACCAGACTGCTAGTGAAATTTGATGTCAACAGGTAATTATTAAAAAAACATGTCATCACCTATAATCGGATTAACAGCACGTGATTAGGACAGGTAACAACACCTTTTGTTGATTGCTAATTACGACTTAATTACCCTTGTGATGATGATAACAAGGGGTGGTAAATACCCAGAGGGTTAATATTGGCAACGGAAGCGTTTGAAATAGAGGATTTTGAGTACTTCAAATGTGATATTTTCTTTTTAGTTTCCCGACTGGTACTTCCGTTTTTACTTACTTTCCGATCGTGCATGCTTTTTAATAAAACTTGTGAGAAGATCGGTAAAACCCTAACATTTCTGTAAATAAAATTAATTTAAATCCCACTAAATTCTGTTAATGCCTCTAAGCCTTTCCAATATTTATTGCGATTGTATTTCACAGCCGTTTCCAATTTTGTTCAAAATTACAACATATGTCTCATTTCCGGTTACCTTTCGTTTTGTCATCGAAGGGAAAATCAACTGCAATTTTGACAATTGGACATCACTGCTGATAATAAACATGAATTATTAACCTAATGCAGTACTAACACAACCTCAGATGTCAGAATACGAGACAAGAATCATACCTTGCGTTGAAAACATAGCTTTAAATATGCATCATTGAAAAAAAGGAGGGGGGGGGTAATGACAATATCTAAAATATCTGACCCTCAAAAATGACGGAAATCGGTTCCAAAAATTTCCGGATCCCTGCACTGCATGCAGGTATGTGGTTCCATTGTTTTTTGATACTGTAAATGTGGAAGATTCCTCCATTTTCTTGGTCAAGAAAAATCCCCCCCCCCCCCCCCCCNCAATTGTTTGGTTGTGTAGTTTTATGGGTAAAAGCAATGATATCATTAAATTTTTAAAAGCTTAGGGCACGAAAATTACCCTGTGAAAATTTCAGCCGTTTTCAGTTGATGTTTCATGAAAACCAACTTTTTTTAAATATTGTGTCACCAATTCTAATCTGATATAATTCAGAATTCCACCATTATAATTGAACACTTTACATAGTTTATAATTTTATCATTTTTCATTTCAAGGATCTCTTAATTTTTATACGACCGCAAAAAAATTTTGGAGGTCGTATATTGGTATGATACTGGGGACGTCGTTGTCGGCGTCTGCAGACTCTTCGTTTCCGTGCGATAACTTCAGTTCTAGTTGATCAATCCTTATGAAATTTTAACATAATGTTGCTTGTCACAAAAGGAAGGTTGGGATTGGTTTTGGGTATTGTGGCCCCGCCCGTTTTTTTAAAAAGGGCCAAAAAGGGCCAAATTAGGTGTTTTCATATATTGGGCTGTAGAATATTTATTATTTATCGGATTTTGATGAGGTTTCTTTCAGTGTGATCCTTAGGAAATTTGGAATCGGAAGTATGTCAACGGATTTCATGTCACATGTACCGTTAATGAGATAAATGGGTCCCAAATGGGGGAAATCTCAAAAATCTATTTTTTTCATTTCTTGTCCAATTTTGATGCAGTTTTTTTCATTAGATTCCGTATGAAAAATTAATATGGCGCTCAACTTTTATATTTTTGGTAACTTGTTTCCTTTCCGAGCTATGAGGGGCCAAATGGGGCCAAAATTGCAAATTTGCTGATTACCTGAAATTTTTATTTTTCATCGGATTTCGATGGGATTTTTTTCTTTGAATTTCTCTTGATATAAGCTTTCAGTACTATGTCAACGGATTTTGCGTAGCTCTTACCGTTTCCGAGCTACAAGGGGTCAAAGGGGCCAAAATTGCGAATCTGCTGATTACCTGAAATTTTTATTTTTCATCGGATTTCGATGGGATTTTTTTCTTTGAATTCCTCTTGATATAAGCTTTCAGTAGTATGTCAATGGATTTTGCGTTGCTCTTACTGTTTCCGAGCTACAAGGGGTCAAAGGGTCCAAAATTGCAAATTTTCAAAATATGTGAAATCTTATTTTTCATCGGATTTCAATAGGATGATTTTTCTTTGGATTCTTCTTGATGTAAGCTTTCAGCAGTATGGCAGCGGATTTTGCATTCCTCTTACCGTTTTCGAGCTACAAGGGGTCAAAGGGGCCAAAATTGCAACTGATTCAAGCTCTTTATTGTGTCCATTTAATTACTGTATCAAGCTCTTTACTGTGTCTTCATTCATTTGAATTGTACTCACGTTCAAATTTCAGTATTCAACATGCTGCGGTCGTATCATGCTGCACTCGGCGTAGCCCTTTATTCAACTTTGAAGTATTTTCAATCTGTTTTTAAAATCATTATTTTACATGTATGTAATGTACATGTATATGCCTACACATGTTTGACAGATCAGGCTTACATGAAAAGATTCTGAAAAAAATAACAGTTCTTGCACTAGATCAGATTAAAGATTTTGATATCTTCCAAAAGTGTAAGAAATTTCATCTTTTCTCGAGTTGAGCATAGCCAAAGGACAGGAAAAATTTCGAAAACTGTGGAAGTACTTTTGTATGTGGGATCAAATTTTGTGGTTTTCATAGATATTCCTGTTTCTTTGGTACTTCAGTTTGTCGTTTCATATTTCATACATCAAAACTATAGGGAAATATACATTTTGTTAGGAACTTAATTTTGTGGTTATCCACGGAAANACCAAACTTTACAGGAATGATGTATGGAAGGTCCTTTACAAAGATAGCTCATTTCTTTTCAATGCGATAAAAAACACGGCCACCAGCGCGGAACTTATGTTTAACATTGGACCCTATGGGAAAAATCACGTTTTCATCTTCTGCTCTGAGACAGCTGAGGCAAATTCAACCAAACTTTACAGAAATGATGTACTAAAGGTCCTTGATAAAGATTGCTCATATCCTTCCGATCCAATGAAAAACATGGCTGCCCTATGGGAAAGTCACATTTTCATCTTCTTCTCTGAAACCACTGAAGCAAATTAGACCAAACTTTACAGGAGAGATGTATGGAAGGTTCTTTACAAAGATTGCTTATTTCGTTCCGATCCGATAAAAAACATGGCCGCCAGCACGGAACTTAGGTTCAACATTGGACCCTATGGGAAAATCACATTTTCATCTTCTACTCTGAAACGGCTGAGGCAAATTCAACCAAAATTTACAGGAATTATGTTCTAAAGGTCCTTAACAAAGATTGTTCATTTCCTTTCAATCCACCACAAAACATGGTCGCCAGCATGGAACATTGTTTAACATTTGACCATAAAGGAAAATCACATTTTAATTCTCCTCTGAAACCACTGGAGCAAACTGAACCAAACTTTACAGGAATGATGTACTAAAGGTCCTTAACTAAGATTGCTTATTTTGTTCCGATCAGAGAAAAAATATGGCGGCCAGCATGGGACATAGTTTAACATTGGACCCTATGGGGAAAATCATATTTTCATCTTCTCTTCTGAAACCACTGAAGCATTGAATTCAACCAATCTTTACAGGAATGATTAACTAAAGGTTCTTTCCAAAGATTGCATATTTTGTTCAGATCTGACAAAAAAAAAGACTGCCAGTGTGGAACTTAGGTCTAACATTGAACCCTATGCAAAAAAATCACATTTTCATCATCTCCTCTGAAATCACTGAAACAAATTCAACCAAACTTAAGAGGAATTATGTACTAAACGTCCTCAACAAAGATTGCTCTTTACATTCAGATCTGATAAAAAAACATGGCAGCCAGCACAGAACTTAGGTTTAATATTGGAATCTATTGGAAAATCACATTTTCATGTTCTCCTCTGAAAGGGCTGAAGCAATTTCAACCAAATTGTACAGGAATGATGTATGGAAGGTACTTTACAAAATTTTCTCATTTCATTTTGATCCGACAAAAACATGGCCTCCAGTGCAGAACATAGTTTAACGTTGTAGCCCGGTATGTGAAAAACCATACATAAGCATAGTTGCCAACCTCTGACAATGAAAAATCATGTCCGGTATGTGAAAAACCATACATAAGCATAGTTGCCAACCTCTGACAATGAAAAATCATGTCATGACATGACTTGATCTACCAAAAAGCGTGTAAAAACGTGCGACATACATGTACTTTCGGATTAGTGTACAAATTTACATGAAACCAATTTACTAAGTATAAACTCCCATTGTATTCTATATTTGCCTGTTTTGCTAATTTTAGAACAAGCTGACTGGGTACATAATCAAATTAATTACAAGTTTGGTTGAATTTATAGGAAAGCAAGCCCAAAAATTACTGAAGAGTTTCTTCAGCCTTGTCCTTGATGACCCCCATCATTCAATTTTCTGTAGCTGATAAGGAACTAATGGTCTTGGACCCATTTTGACAGATTAAGAGTTTCATGAGTCCGAGCTTTTGTATATCTGACTAGATTATTTTCTGTAAACATGCCAAATGATCCAGTATAAATTTGTAAACTGCAAAGGCCTCCTACTGGCCCTAGTCCCTACTGTCCGATCATTTTCTTTTACATCAAACCCGGACTCCCAAATTTTGTTTTGGTATCACGAATCAGGTACAAAAATATCGTTTTCTCTTTGCACTTGTGTCTTAAGTCGACGTAACCAACCAAGAAACTGAAACGAGTTACGATTCAAAATCAGTTGTTTGCCCGAAATCGAAGTTTATCAATTTACCCTACGCTCATGAAAAGTCCGGAGAATCACAGGAATCGATAGCGCTAATAACCAAAAACATTAACATCGAGTGTGGAAAAGTCCAGAGAATCACGAAAAAACCGCGATATCGCTAATAACCAAAAACGTAAACAACGAAAAGCGTGTAATGGCGTGTGAAGTTCGGAAAAGCGTGTACACGCCATGTGACAAAATCTACGCTTGTAAACCGTTGAAAAAGCGTATGTTACACGCGAAAATCATGTGAGTTGGCAACTATGTACATAAGAACCTTTTCATTACCTTCTCTGAAACTAGACAAATTTAACTAAACTGTATTGGAATGATGTATTAAAGGTCCTTTGCAAAGATTACTCATTTCAATAGGATCAGAAAAAAACACTTGTGCCAATGGAGAACATAGCTTAACATTAGACATCATTGGTGCAATACATCTTTTTTGGTCATGCATGGCATAGAAGCATTTTGTCAGGTGAGCGATACAGGCTCAGTCTCTGAGCCTCTCGTTCTACATGCACAAAATAATCTATGTTACAGGATTTAGTGGTTAAGTATAGAGACATACCACAAATATGTGGTCCAATTGTTTTTTGCTATTGTAAATGTGGAAAATTCCTCTATATTCATAGTCAAGAAAAATCTGAGAAAATATCTCCCCCATACACCAATTGTTTGGTTGTGTAGTTTTATGTGTAAAAGCAATGATATCATTGAATTTGAAAGGCTTAGTGCACGAAAATAATACAATGTGAAAATTCAAATGTTTTCAGTTGATATTTTATATAAACCAATTTTTTTATTCAAAAAAAATATTGTGTCACCATTTCTTTGCTGATATCATTCAAAATTCCACCATTATAATTGAAAACTTTACAAGGTTAATAATTTTATCATTTTTCATTTCAAGGATCGCTTCAGTTTTCAACTTTGAAGTATTTTCAATCTGTTTTTAAAATCATTATTTTATGTAATGTACATGTATATGCCTACACACGTATGACAGATCAGTATGAAAAAGAAAGGAAATGGGGTAAATATCAAGGAGACAACATCCAATATCCAGGTTTACATGATAAGATTCTGAAAAAAAAAAAGTTTTTGCAGTAGATCATATAAAAGATTATATGAATCTAACACCGATGAAAAGGCAAGATCAAGAAATCTTAGACACCCAAGGGTAAGATTTCAATATTTCTCTGACGAGGCTTGCCGAGTCAGAGAACCATTGAAATCTGAGATTTCTAAATCTGCATTTTCAACGGTGTTTGATTTATTTTCTCACTTTTGTAATCACGAACTACGATTTATTTACCACCAAGCCGTACTTTACATCCGACGTTCCTAAGCGACGTCAATGACGTCTGAATACGTTGCTTGGTAATTTCTGTCTTGTACCGGGTGGTACAAGACCAGGAAATCTCACACCGCTAAAAATAGGAACTGTCCTGTCTCAAAAGTGAGAATTGGATATCTTCCAAAAGTGTAAGAAATTTCATCTTTTCTCGAGTTGAGCATGCCAAAGGACAGGAAAAGTTTCGAAAACTGTGGAAGTACTTTTGTATGTGGGAACATATTTTGTGGTTTTCATAGATATTCCTGTTTCTTTGGTACTTCAGTTTGTCGTTTCATATTTCATACATCAAAACTATAGGGAAATATACATTTTGTTAGGAACTTAATTTTGTGGTTATCCACGGAAAGTGGAACCTCACAAACAATAGTACATTCACAGTACTTGATTTACTGTCTATTGTGTCCTTTAACAGGAATTAGGTCTGATTAGAAAACCAGCATCATTTATGACTAGTATTTGCGATGAACGAGGACAGGAATTATTGTATGCAGGAATACCTATTACAGACATATTTAAGGAAGAAATGGGCATTGGAGGAGTGCTGAGTCTCTTATGGTTCCAGAGAAGGTACATTTGTATATACACTAAAACAAATTTGTTCAAATTTAAAATCATGTTGTATAATTTCAAAAAGAATGTTTGAAAATGTTAACATAATAGATTCCAGACTTAACTAATCTATCAAATTGATAATCAATCACTTATCAATAAAAATCTAATGGTAATCGATTGACTAGTTTGACTAAAATCAAACATTTATTGATCAAACTCTTTGAGTTTGCTCGATGGTTTTGATTAGAAATTTGATAAGTGATTACTGAAATTTTTCTTAAACTTCAGATAGTGTTTAGTACCATCAGTAACAGTTTTGTTGATTGGTTAGTCAAAATATAATAAAACGATTCAGATGGCTTGTGTTAATACAGTTTTATTGAACAACTGATCATTAATCAATCAGAAATTGATCACAAATTTCTATTCAAAATTATTGGTCAAACTCCTCAGACAGTTTGATCAATAAATGTTCAATTAGTCGAACTAATCAATCGATTACCATTCGATTTTTATTGATAAGTGATTGATTATCAATTTGATTGATTTGTTAAGCCTGGTAGATTAAATACCATAAGTATACAGTTGATATCTGAGATTTATGAAATAATATATATGTACAATGTACTATTGAAATAATCTATATGACATCTTATCAGTTATAATATATGATTAATTTTAACTATTTGTAATGATAGATCACTTCTGAAAACTTTTGAATTCAAAGCTTCAAGAGACCAGTCTTTTTTGTAAGACAGCTTTATTAGTATGGAAAAAAAAAAGTAATAGACCAGTCATAATGAAAGATCACAGTGGGGAGATTTAAAAAAAAAGGCAACCAAATAAACAAAGCAAAACAAAACAAAACAAAAACAAAAAGGAAAAATGAAAACAAAACAAAATAGAACAAAAAACAGATACAAAAAAAAACCCTTCAGTAGACTGACTTTGGAGGTATAGTATATGTATATTATGATGGTATGGTGTTACATAAAGAAGGCCTGAATTGCATTACTTTATGTACATGTAAATAATACAGGTAGATCATAAAATGGCAAAGTTAAATAAAAAAGAATTCTTAAAAATTCTTAAATACTCTCGATGTATTATTTTAACAGACTTCCACGATATGCCACAAAGTTTATAGAGATGTGTCTAATGGTAACAGCTGACCATGGCCCTGCAGTATCTGGTGCACATAACACGATTGTATGTGCCAGGGCCGGTAAAGATTTAATATCTAGTCTGGCATCAGGATTGTTAACTATTGTAAGTTCCTTGTCAAACTTGTTTACCCTCTTTATTATGGAAATAGATAAACTTAGATAAAACAAAATGTATTAAACAAAAATTTCATAGGGACAAAGACTCACGGCCATTCAAAATAAATTGTTTCACAAGTCTTTTTATTTTGAATTTGGTGCAGTTTGGCATTTTTTTCTTCTTCTTCAATAAATGTCATTATATTTTTGTCCTGATATAACTACATTGTACATGTATAATAAATTGTATTATATGTGATTATTATTTATACGTATTCCTTTTGATTGTTCCTTTTGTACCACCTTGTTGTGGGAGAGGATTTATATAGGCCCAGCCTGTTGTCCAATCCCTTTGATTATTTAATCAATAAAATTATTCGAATTGAATTGAACTATGATAAATTTTTAGTACATGCATACCTGTCAAGTCGCCCGATTTCGTCGGATGTGACCCGATATTTTCACTTTTAACCCGATGAGATGCAGTAACCCGATTGGGGTGTCAAATAACCCGAGAATCGAAGTCATCTCCCGTCTTCACCCGGATAAGATTTTCAGTAACGTTTCGTATATTAACATTCTTATTGTCTCGCCCGCGACGAAAGTTGCGGAAAGCGAGACATAGGCGTGCAAAGTATGACGGCGACGGCTGCGTCGACGGCGACAGCGTTAACTTTTACTATATACAGGATATTTTGAAAACCCTTTGATGTAGGAACATCATATTTGGTCCAGTGGTAGTACTAATCAAGTGCTACCTGACAGACATAAATTTATGAGACCTTGACCTCTATTGCACGGTCTAGTGACCACGTTAAGTTTCTCTGATTAGATCCATATCTCAATATCTGTAAGTGGTAGGTCAATGATATTTGGTATATAGCTTGGTCTTGAGTAGTACATGTCAGTCTGGCATATGGCTTTTGTCCTTGACCTCAATTTTACGGTCTAGTGACCACGTTAAGTTTCTCTGATTAGATCCATATCTCAATAACTGTAAGTGGTAGGTCAATGGTATTTGGTATATAGGTTGGTCTTGAGTAGGACATGTCAGTCTGGCATATCACTTTTGTCCTTGACCTCAGACCACGTTAAGTTTCTCTGATTAGATCCATATCTCAATAACTGTGAGTGGCAGGTCAATGATATTTGGTATATAGGTTGGTCTTGAGTAGTACATGTCAGTCTGGCATATGGCTTTCGTCTGTGACCTTAATTTCATGGTCCAGTGAGCATGTTAAGTTTTTGTGATTAGGTCATTTTCTCAATAACTATAAGTGGTAGGGCAATGATATTTGGTGTATATGTTGGTCTTGCATAGTACATGACAGTCTGCTATATGGCTTGTGTCTGTGACCTCAATTTGATGGTCCAGTGATCATGTTAAGTTTCCTAGTACCTATTAATGTAAGTTCAGTAATATTTGGCATGTGGGTTTGTCTGAGATGGAAGATGACAGCCTGCTTATTATCTTTAGTCCTTGACCTCATTTTCATGGTCTGGTGAACATGTTTGGTTTTTCAGTATCTATCAGTGGTAGGTCATTTATATTTGGAATTTTGGTTTTGGGTGATATGTGACAGTCTGCTATATTGCTTTTGTCAGTTAATCTAATTTCACAGTCTAGTGAACATGTTAAGTTTTCTGATTTAGGCAGTTTTGCAATCAAGCAGGGACAGGCGAGACATCAATTTGGGTCCACACTTGTTTTTATTTCCGGTTGTGTCTCGTCGGCTTGGAATATTTTCTCCTCAGGTTATAATAAAGCCTTAAGGAAGTTTAATGAGTTGTTTTTAGACTACAATACGCATGGAGTGTACTGAAATGTCTTGCAATCAATGGAAAAGATCGATTTATGGACCAGCAATGTTCAACTTGAATTTTCAACTGATCTCCACAAATGTCAAAACGGAAACACTTTTCAAGTGTTCCTGGAAAGAAAATTGTTGGTTAAATCAAGCAACTTGGCGTGCATATCTACAAAATAATAATGCAGATAGGAAAAAGTTTTGTCAGTAGTTAAAAGGATGAACACTGATTTTAGGTCAGAATTAAACTTTGATCCATTTCGCCCAGTTTTGGCATGCAAATATTTTTTGTTTATGTTTTAAGGGGGGATCCAAGTAAAAATCATGATCAGCAAATGTGAAACAAAGGTATTCAATGTACATGAAATTCAATTATATTATCTGTTTTAAACAGTAAGTAAGTAAGTTTACTAAAGTCAGAGACATATAAATACATATCTATATGTCTCTACTTAAAACGGTATAAAAATTGTTTGGTAAATGAATAATTGGGTTGAAAAAGTTCAACGTGCACTCATGATACAATATTTGTGATGAAAAAAGTTCATCATGCGTTTTGACCTCATTTTTATACCCCGCCACACGTAGTGGGGAGGTATTATGTGAAACCAACAAGTCGTGTGTCCGTCCGTCCAGCTGTCCGTCCGTCCGTGTGTCCGTCCTTCCGTCCCCCAAAGGTTTCCGACTGATAACTTGTGACCAAAATAACATAAGGTCTTCAAACTTGGTATGTAACTTCTTTACCACAAAACTCAGGCCAAGTTCGATTTTGGGTTCAGAGGTCTAAGGGGTTCTGGAGTTATGCCCCTTGAAACTTTGAAATTTTGCGAATTTTAGGGTTTCCGACTGATAACTTGTGAATGAAATAATGTATTGTCTTCAAACTTGGTAGGTAACTTGTATACCACAAAACTCAGGCCAACTTCGATTTCAGGTTCAGAGGTCCAAGGGGTTCTTGAGTTATGCCCCTTGAAACTTTGAAATTTTGCGAATTTTAGGGTTTCCGACTGATAACTTTTGAATGAAATAATATATTGTCTTCAAACTTGGTATGTAACTTGTATACCACAAAACTCAGGCCTAGTTCGATTTCGGGTTCAGAGGTCCAAGGGGTTCTTGAGTTGTGCCCTTTGAACCTTTGAAATTTTGCGAATTTTAGGGTTCTGACTGATAACTTGTGAATGAAATAATATATTGTTTTCAAACTTGGTATGTAACTTGTATACCACAAAACTCAGCCCAAGTATGATTTTTGGTTCAGACGTCCAAGGGGTTCTGGAGTTATGCCCCTTGAAACTTTGAAATTTTGTGGAACGTGGCGGGGTATCATGTAATGTACCATTACTATTTTTTACCTTCCAATGCAGGTCATGACCAGATTTTTGGTCATAGGAGGTTGACAGCTATGGGTACATGTGAGCTTAATTACAAAAATGTTGCTAAACATACACTGAATTTTTTTGTAAGATTTTGGGCTTTTAATTTAGTTGTTTTTATAGAATAAAAAAAAATATATTTTTGAAAATTCAAAAAAAATTTGATGCAGCTACTGTCAGACATGGGCTGGCTTGAGAAACAAACATTTGTCTTTAATGGCCTAAGACTTGATACATTACTTAACAAAAATGTACACACATTGAAATAAGAAGAGCTTACATGTATATCATAAATGGATGTAACTGACAAAAATATGAATTTTTGTGTATTCTCCATGAATTGTTGCAATACTCCTCCCCAGTATGTGTACGTCAGAGTCATAGGTTACAGTAAATTTTTATTTTTCAGGGTGATAGATTTGGAGGTGCTTTAGATGCAGCAGCCAAACAGTTTAGTGATGCATACGATAGTAAACTGATTCCGATGGAGTTTGTCAACCAAATGAGAAAAGAAGGCAAACTTATCATGGGTATTGGTCATAGAGTTAAATCTGTAAGTATAACAGTGGAAGCTGAATGAGCAAAATTAGACACCCAAGTACTTCTGTTAAAAAGTTGTAATTATAAAGGAGGAGGTATGCTAATTAAGAGATAACCATACTGTATTTTAGGATCTGAGGGGTTAAATCGTGGATTTTACTGTCGCAAACTGAGTTTTCCGGCGATATGTTAGCGAAGCCGGAAAACGGATGTTTGCGACAGTAAAATCTTAAATTTACCCGCTGAAGATCCTAAAATACAGTTTGGTTATCTCTATTCTAATGCAAATCCATAAAAAAGACATTTAAAATCAATTTTTAAATCACAGGAAGTTTGGTATGCGTCTGCGCCATTATGTTGCTATTGGTTCCAACGGTAAATGGTGGATTTTACCCCCTCAAAATTCTGACGTTATCCAATCAAAATTAGCGTTACAAACATAAGTGCATTAGAATTCCATATTTTGGTCTTGTAAAAAATTATCAAATTCTGAATTTTACTTGTAAGTATTTTCAAGAGGGTCCAAAACTGTTTTGAACTTTGATTTACATATACAATGAAACAGTCTTGAGAGACCTCTGGTACGAGAGACAGACCTCTTAAGACTGCCACATCATGTCTACTTGGCGTAAAATTCATATGAAATAAACCTCTTAAAAGACCAACTGTCTTGAAAGACCACTTTCTGGTGGCAAAAGGGGTGGGCTCTCAGAACAGGTTTCACTGTAAAATAAATTTGTTGTGCAAGTAGGCTCATTAGTGCAACAGATTGTCATTTTAAAAATGGTATAAAATTTGACATATTTTCATACAATTTTATCAGTAATTAATGAGTCTGCAAGCTTTAACCAGAATGAAATTTTGCAGAAGTTTGAGAATTTTTAAAAACGATATTCTAAGCAGCATTTCATTCTGGTCAAAGAATGCGGCCAATGTTTGCCAGACTGAAATGTATTCAGAAAATGTCCATTATTGGTTGATCTTTTTCTCCAATTTGTGTGTAGTTTACTACTAAATTATTTTAAAAAATTAAGGCATCTTTGTTTTTCAAAATCTGACTATTGAAAAGGTTTAAAGCACCAATTCAAACTTTAATATTAAACTTTAATTTTAGGGCCAAATAGAAAATATACATTTCTGAAAATATGAAATCATCATTTACCCAATAATTATTATTATTATTTATTACTTATTACTTATATACTTATTATTGATGTATTTGTTACAGTAAACAAGCCTAATCAGGGATTACATGTAATCACTGACTAAATCTAACCATTTTAGGGTTTACATGTTATCCCTAAAATGTTAGGTATTACATGTAATCCCTGCAAAAAAATCCAATTTTTACACATATTCCCTGATCATTATAACAATAAATTATCAATAAAAACAGCGAATTTAAAGCAATAATCATGTTAACTTGTTTTAATTAATTATAATTCAATAACAACCTTCATCAAATGTTAAGACACACCAGTTTTAATTTTGCTTGTCTTTCATGACTTTGTACACTAACGTACCAAAAAATGAGCTTAAAAAGCCTTAAGGCAAACAGTCCTACAAAGTGGATTGACAGACTGATCGACGAATAGAGCAGTCAAAAACATTATTTTTTTACCCCTAAACAGGTCATAGGAGTTGGAATTCGATCAAATAAGTTATTGCAACTGATCGGCTCATTTCTATACAGGATAGTAATGCTCTTATTTGAACTCATTTAACATTAATATGGATGGTTGTCGAACTTGCAATATCCAATTTTTTGTAAATTTTGTTGAAAACTAAGGAGTATCTCACTCATGCAAAGCTCTGTCCTTACCTGACTTTTGGCTTTCCATTTAGATTATATTTGGTTATTTGTTTTCGATCAGTATTTATCTTTGAGTTTATGGTCTTTAGATTTTAACTGCACTTATGAGACATAAGTTGTCGAAATGGCCATATGCAGAAAGTAAATTTACAGTAACTATGGTATTTTGTTATTAGGTTAATATTGGATTAGGATCGAAATTTTAATATCATTCACTATACAAAATATATCATTTTAAAATTTACAGTTATTCAAAAACATAAATTTTACACCAAGTTTAAGAGTTAGGGAATATGTGTAATTTTGAAGAAAAAAAATCAGGGATTACATGTAATGCCTGACATTTTTTAGGATTGCGTGTATTTACTTAGTCAGTCAGGAATTACATGAAATCCCTAATTTTTTAGGAACTACACGTTATCCCTGATTATGCTTATTTACTGTAACATATATATAATCTTTATTTTCTTGAATAACTTTTAGTAATGCTGCTAGCTGATATCTTGGATAATAGTTAAGTATACCAATTGCCATTATTATTATATTATTTGTAGATAAATAACCCAGATAAGAGAGTTGTGATATTAAGGGATTACGCACAGAAGAATTTCCCATCTACACCATTGTTAGATTATGCAAGTGAAGTTGAAAAAATAACGACGTCAAAGGTAAGGTCTTTATGAACTTGTCTTCTGAACATTTTAATGTGGAACAATATCAATACCTGTTAACCCTCCCCCTTTAAGGGGGAGACTCCCTCTTATAGAGGCAAAATCCCCCGTGGAATGGATTTCCCTCGAGGGAGCCTTACTGCTTTTTCTCCCTCTAAACCTCCCTCATAGACAAAAAAGGGTCATTTTTAACAATATTCCAGAATTTGTTATGCTTTCTGGGAAAAATTATGAAATATGATGCAAAATTTTAAAATCATGGTAGAATTTCGAATTTAGAAAATTATCTAACAGCTTATATAAATGATTTCTTCTATTCCATATTCTCTGGTCTTCATCTGTAAATGCAAGTTTTTGTTGAAAAAAGGTTGTTACGTAAAATCTCACCCTTAGATGGGCTGGTATGAGGGAGATCTCATAGCAGTTACCAAAGGTTAACAGGTATGAATATCAGTATGGTCATACATACATGTATATATTTATAAAACAGAATAATGGCTTCAAAACAAGGGAGAGAAAATTGCTTAACTATAACATTAGTCAGTTAACTAAACTAATTCTACCATGACTTTTAAGTTGATGTACATGTGTATTGTTTTATTGTTAAAACATTATGATAATTGATCATATTAAAGTTCTTTTGTGTTGTAAAAAGATTTTACCATTCAGTAGATTTATTTATTTACTGAATCATTATAAAATCATCCTAGGTAACTGTTTTCGTATAGACTATAGTGTTGTCTTGTGCACCAGTGCACCAGTTGACAGGCAAGGACATTATATTATTTTCTTTAATATATGTGTGTTTTCAGGTTTCTTGAACAATATAAAATATGTTTCTGCTCTCTAGAGAGAATGTTGTTCTCACATTTGAGACAAGCCAGTACCTATTTATAGCCGTTTGAGATATCCTTTGTCTCAACCCACGGGTGAGATAAGAATTTCACTTGCGGAAATTATGACGTTATCGATGTCATAGTAAGTTGCTTAGACATGGCGGACGCCAACTAGAGTCTGGTTATACAGAAACTTGTATTTTGTGATAAAAAAAAAACAATCAAACACAATTGAAAATGCAAGATTTAGACATCTCAGACATCCTCGGGTTAGATTTCAATTGTTCTCTGATTCGGCAAGCCTCGTCAAGAAATATTGAAATCTCACCTTTTGGTGTATGAGATTTCTCGATCTTGCACTTTCAATGGTGTTAGATTGTATTATTCTCGGTCAGTGATTGATTGAAATTCATTTATGATGTCTAATGTGTTTGACATCTTCTGATGACATGATTATCAGCATTTCTGCTGTTTTCTTGATTGGTTAAAACCATACCTGCCTGTAAGAATTCTGGTCTCAATGATTAAACAATTGTGGTTATTTTCTGGTTTTAAGATAGCTTTCTACTTAGCAACATAAGGAATATTATGTGATACCGGAACTCATTCTGCAATGAATAACTTTTGATTAAAGTAAGGGAGAACGAACCATCAGTCTAAAAACGAATCATCCAAGGACAATGGCAACTTCAGAAAAACAAACGAACAAAAGATGTGACATGAGTACAGCACAGAAAAGAAAAATGAAGACAAACACACATACAAAGATGACTAACAGAGACCCCCCTAAAAAAAATAACCTGGGTGCATCAGTAGAGTTAGCATACCCTGCTTTTTATAAGACACCGGCCGTGTTGAACATGTCAATTCCAATCATAATGACAAATCCAGTGGTCAAAATGAGGTATGTATGTTAATTTACAGAAAGATGTATAGAAATACATGAAGTAAACTCCATAGAAGATCTTTTCTTTTTTTTCAGAAACCCAATTTGATATTAAATGTAGATGGTTTTATAGGAGTAGCCTTTGTAGATTTACTAAATAATTGTGGATGTTTCACTAGGTGAGTCGAAAGTAATGTCTGAAAATGGTAGGAACATAAGGTATTTTCTTAAGGGGCTAAAAATGTGATGAGGGATAAGGATGAATTCATTCTTTTTAGGGGCTGTTGTCTTTAGCTAAGGAATGAATTTTTGCTAAGTAAATAGTGAGGAAGTTCATTCCGTAGGCTTGTTGTCCCCCGCCTTTCGCGAAAGCGGGGGACTATAGAATTCGCCTTTCAGTCATTCCGGATGTCGTTTCCGGATGATAACTTGAGTATCCCTTGCCCGATTGAAACAAAACTTATACAGATGGAAGGAAAATCCTATTGATTTTGGGGTCAGTAGGTCAAAGGTCAAGGTCACAATTTCTAAAAATAGAATTTATTGCACCAAAATTTGGTCCGTGTGGGAAATTTTTATTTTTATCCGATTTCGATGGGATTTTTAGTTCGCCTCAAGGAAGTTGAGGGGGACTATTGGTGTACCCCCAGCGTCCTCGTCTGCGTCCGCGTCTGCGTCTACGTCTATGTCTACGTCTACGTCTACGTTTACGTCCGCGTCCGCATTTGGGCATATATCTTTGCAACTATGAAGGGTAGGGTCATCAAACTTTGTGTGCAGATGCATCTTGGGCTATCTCACAGCCTGTAAGAAAATTAGGTCTCTTTGACCTATATTTTCCGCTTGACTGGCTTTCATTTAATTTTAGGTCCAAGTTGATATCTCGGTAACTGTACATGGTAGGATCATCTAACCTTGTATGTGCATGCATCTTTTGGGGTAGGTCAGCATCCAGGCAAAATTAGGTCACTTTGACCTATATTTTCCGCATGA
>MJUU01073563.1:172659-183999 GCA_002080025.1 Modiolus philippinarum | reverse complement strand
TGCGGGGATCACTGTTGTTTCCGACAGTCATTACTCTAGTTTTTAGTTTTACTAGTTTTATCCAGTTAATTAATGTGTCAAGATCCTTATAGTGTCAAGCAAATTACTGTGTCCACATTCATTTTAGTTTACACTTGTTCAAATTTCAGTGGTGGACATGCTGCAGTAGTGTCATGCTGCGCTCAGGGTAACCCTTTATTTTTACATCATTTAACAAAATTTCATTAGGAAATGCAATGCTTCCTATTACATACATGTACATATGATAGCTAACATCAGGTCTGAAATTTTCATTGATGTAAAATACACAATGTAGATTTGATATTGTCAACATTGCAATGACTACAATATACATTGTAATGTTGATTAAGTATTGTGTAGACATGGTCAACATTGCTCTGTATACCATGTTTACATCATTGACATCGTCAACATTGGAATGACTACAATATACATTGTAATGTTGATTAAGTATTGTGTAGACATGGTCAACACTGCTCTGTATACCATGTTTACATCGTTGACATTGTCAACATTGCAATGTCTGCAATGTTGATAAGATATTGTGTGGACATCATTTGCCAACATCGCTTTCGATATCATAGTCGACATTATCAACCTTGTGATGTCTACGATGTTTTAATTTGATATTGTGTGCGCACTGTCCACATCATCAACATCACAATGTCTACCATGTCTACAGTGTTGATTTGATATTGTATTATAATTGTGTGCACATTATCAACATCACCTTCTATACTATGTTTACATTATACTCATCGTCAATATCGCAATGTTCACAATGTTGATTAGAAATTACTTAGACATTGTCAAAATTACTTTCAATACCATGTTAACATTATCTACATCATCAACATCGCAATGTCTAATATGTTTATTTGATATTGTGTAGACATCATCAACAATGCTTTCTATACCATGCTTACATCGTCAACATCCCAAAGTCTACAATTTTGATTGTATAATGTATTTTGAACATCGTAAGTCTGTCACAATTACATTTACATTAATATACCGATACCTAAATTATACAAAGAAGAGCAAACTAGACCAAAGTTCCAAGGAAATTCATTGCAATGTTGACACAATGTTGCATTGATATTGTCAACATCATGATGTTGACAATGTAAACGATGTTAAGAAAAGAATAGAAAGACACAACGATGTTGACAGGAAGTTCAATCCATTTTTTCAACAATGAACATCGCAATGTTGACAATGTTAACGATGTGGACAAAAACATTGAGGGAGATATTGACTTACCGTTTTGGTAAATGAGTTTTATTGATTTTTGTAGTTGTTTTCTATTATAAAGTCTTTGCCAGAAAAAGGCATTCATGTCATCCCATTTCACCTAATTTTTTCAACGATAATTACTTTATTAAGATTATTGAATTTAACATTTTTCATTGTTTTTACAGATTCCTGTAGCTTGTAAAACATGTGGATGTGGTCATAAGTTTGCTTCTAAGAATAGAACAAATTCAACACCAGCTGTTATACCAGAAGGTATGAAAACTAAAAAGATATATTAATATGGTAAATGAAAAATCAAAGCAAAAAATGAGCAAAGGCATTGCCATCACAGGCACCAAAAAACTCCAAAAACAAAAAAAAGCATTGATCACCATATCATTTACAAATACAAGTGAAAAACAGATTAAATTGAAAAACTAAACATGTACTGGGTATATAATTCTGTTCTTATATTAATGTAAATTCTATGTTATCCTGGCAAATCTGAAAATGGGATTTACTCTGATTATGCTTTTGATAATTTATAGCCTGACCTTGACATTAATTTCATGACCATTTTTAGTTCGCCTCAACGAAGTTGAGGAGGACTATTGGAGTACCCCCGGTGTCACTGTACATGGTAGGATCATCTAACCTTGTACATGCGTGCATCTCTGATGGTAAGTCAGCATCCAGGCAAAATTTGGTCAAGTTCTTGTCAGGGATCAGATCTCTGTACATAGTAGGATCATCTTGCATGTGTGCATGTGAAGGCATCTGTGATTGTAGCTCAGCATTCAGACAAAATTAGGTCACTTAAACCCACATTTTACGCATGTATGACTTACATTAATGTATACATCCGAGTTCACTGCTAAGTAACTGTACATTGTTGGTTCAGGTAACCTTGAATATGCATGCAATTTTGATAGTATGTCAGCATCCAGGCAAAATTTGGTTGCTGCGACAATGTGCCATAACGAGGCGACCTTTGTAATCCTTGATTACCTATGTTTGATAGTGTTATCGGCACCTAGTGCTGGATCAACACATGAGGATCCCTATCTGTCATCTTGCATCTGTCTGTCCATCTGTATGGCTCAACAATTTTTAGCATTATCCACATTTCCTAAACCGCTTTGTACTTTTCAACCAAACTTGCAAGAAAGCTTTATATATTGTAGATGTGCACCATGCATGTTGTTTTTCTCTATTTTTGTTTTCTCCAGATTTTCTGGACTTTGTCACCTTAGCTTATCAACTACATGTAATTTTAGAGGTTTCTTCATTTGGATAATCTGAAACTCCTTCATTATTCTAGATTCCAAATTTAACATGTCAAGAGGTTCACTAAGCCAAAAATAGTGTTGGTAATACAAGTGTTCTATGGATCATCTATCTTTTTTTTACTGTGCCTTCAATACTTTATTGAAGATTTGCTTCCATTTTATATATATTGAAATATAACTGTATTTTGACAGAGGACAGTAATACAGTGAGGATCAGGAGGACAGAGAGAACAAGACGTGAGAGACCAGACTACTTTAATCCACTTTTACTGGATAATCCTGTGAAGAGACCAAGAAAGAAGGTATGTTATGGCTGTACGAGGGTTTAAGCTGAGCATAATTCTTGTGCATCTGACAAAAAATCGAATACACTATAGGAATTTTGGTAAAATGATTTTAAGTGTCTTTTAATAGTTAAATTTTATCAAATATGCCACTTTTATTGGATTACCATGCAGATTATTGTACCTTTTCAGCTATCTCATGTTCTATTAAGGGGAGACAATTTGAATAGAAATGATAGTTTCCCTAATTATTCAAAAATAAGTTTGGTGACCACGTTTTTAGCTCACCTGGCCAAAGGCCATGTGAGCTTTTGCCATCACTTGGCGTCCGGCGTCCGTCCGGCCGTTAACTTTTATTCAAAGAACTTCCCCTCTGAAACTGCTGGGCCAATACTAACCAAACTTGGCCTGAATCATCACCAGGGTATGCTCTTTCAAGTTTTTGATTTTTATGTCCGTAGACCAAACAACATGGTCGCTGTTACAAAAAATAGAACATAGGGGTAAATTGCTGTTTTTTTGCAAATTACTCGAAAACTGTTACAGATATAAAAAAAAATGATCAGCATGATGAGATCTGCCCGCCTGCAATTTTGAAGAATATTCGATAACCCATCTTGGAGTTATTGCCCCTTTTCCGTAAAATTTTCAGTTTTTTTGTTACTTTTAGTCTTATATATTGAAAATGGTAGAAGATAGAAGTGAAGTTTAAATTACAAAAATGGTTAGCATAGTAAGATCTACATTTCCTGTTCGAAGTTTGAAGAAAATCTGACGACCCACATAGGAGTTAATGGCCTCCTTTCTTTTAATTTTCATGATTTTATAACATTTTTACTTATATTTCAAAAACTGTTTGAGATGGAGGTTAAATGTGAATTACAAAAGTGTTGAGCTTTTCCAGGACTACAATTTCTACATATGTCCAGCAGATTAGCATCTCATCCAAGATGGCCGCCACTAGGGGACATAGTTTAACATAGGACCCTATGGGAAATGCATTCAAAGATCTTCTCCTCTGAAACCACTGAGCCAATGTGGACCAAATTTTGTCACAATAGTCCTCAGGTGGTCCCCTTTAAAGTTTGTGATTTTTGTGGTTGTACCTCATCCAAGATGGCTGCCAGCAGGGAACATAGTTTAAGATAGGGACCCTATGGGAAATACACTCAAAGTTCTTTTCTCCTGAAACCACTATAAGCCAGTAGGAACCGACTTGGATAAGAGTGTCGTTGGCTGGTCCCCTTTAAAGTTTGTGATTTTTATGTTTGTACCTCATCCAAGATGGTCGTCAGCACAGGACATAGTTTAACACTTACCATGCGGGTCCCGTCTTTTGATGGGTTGCAGTCATACTTCAGTTGAACACCTCTTACAGGTCCCAAAACCTATGCAGATACGTTTTTTTGCACTCAAAACATAGAAATAGCTATTTCCAACAATATCACATATCAAGAAAGGACAATTTTGCCAATCCTAGGTCATCTCAGCATGGAAACATAGGCTTTTCATTAAAAAGTGAAAAATATTCGCACATTTTGGAAGGGGTGGGCTCCATTTTTTGGAAACCAGAATGCAACACTTCATACCTAATACTCTAGATTGGTTTATAATGATAATACAATGTCATATCTATATCAGGATAAAAGTGCCAGTCCCTAGGGTGCATGCATCATCACCACTTCCAGTTTAAAAGTGCAAAATCATGAAAAAATGTCAATTTTGAGGCCCTTGAATAATGTAAGCCAACACACAGATCATGCTTATAACCAACTATTCATACTTTGTAAGTAGGAATGACCCAACAGGTGCAAAGTCCTCAAAAAATACTTTAAATTTATGATATGTCATCGTCGGCCATTTTGCGGCCAAAAAAAGTGGCCAAAAAGGCCAAAAAATGGCACTTTCCTCCGTGGTTACTGATATTTTGGGCTTAGCCCCGCACACCCACCCCCACCTCCTCACCCCACCCAACCGACCCTGTGCTCACCTATACTAGCTCTATAGTAAACAATAAACATCTTCAGAATCAGTTGCTTCATTTGCATATAATTTGCATAAATTTGCAAATAAATGCAAACCGCTTATTTTCCATAAAACAAAATAGCACGAAAAGGGTTAATATAGGACCCAATTGGAAATGTATTCTAAGATCTTCTCTGAAACTACGGAGCTAATTGGAACCAAACTTGATCACAATAGTCTTTAGGTGGTCCCCTTGAAAGTTTGTGATTTTTATGTTCATGCCTCATTGAAGGTGGCTGCCAGCAGAGAACATAGTTTAACATAGGGACTCTATGGGAAATGCATCCAAGATTTTCTCCTCTGAAACTACCAAGCCAAATTCAACCAAACTTGGTCACAATAGTCCTTGGCTTGTCCCCTTCAAAGTTTGTGATTTTGACGTTCGTACCTCATCCAAGATGGCCGTCAGCATGGAACATAGTTTAATATAGGGACCCTATGGGAAATGCATTCACATGAACCACTGAGCCAATTGGAACCAAGTTTGGTTACGATTGTCTTTGGGTGTTCCCTTTCAAAGTTTGTAATTTTTATGTTTGTAACTCATCCAATATAGAAAACGTAACATCTGGTGAACTGATTTATAGTATGAATGGGTGGTCTCTTCGTGACAATGAATAAAACCAGTCACCAGGTGAGCGATACAGGCTCATGTGAGCCTCTAGTTTAGCTAACCTGGCTTAAAGACCATGTGAGCTTTTGCCATCACTTGGCGTCCGTCGTCCGTCCATCGTCCGGCATCCGTCGTCCGTCTGTCCATAAACTTTTTAGCTCACCTGGCAAAAGGCCATGTGAGCTTTTGCCATCACTCGGCGTCAGTCGTCCGTCTGTTAACTTTTATTCAAAGATCTTCTCCTCAAAAACTACTGGGCCAATATTAACCAAACTTGGCCTGAATCATCACCAGGGTATGCACTTTAAAGTGTGTGATTTTTATGTCTGTTGACCAAACAGCATGGCCGCTGTTACTAAAAATAGAACATAGGGGTAAATTTCTGTTTTTTGCAAATAACTCAAAAACCATTTCAGATATGAAAAATCTGACATGGGGTTGATGAGATCTACCCGCCCTGCAATTTTGGAGAATATCCTATAATCGGTCTTGGAGTTACTGCCCTTTTTCCGCAAAATTTCTGTTTTTTTGTTACTTTTCGTCTTATTTATTGAAAATGATAGCAGATAGGTGTAAAGTTTAAATTACAAAAATGGTCAGCATAATAAGATCTACATGTCCTGCAATTTTGAAAAAAATCTGACGACCCAAACAGGAGTTATAGCCCCTTTTTTGTTGAATTTTCATGATTTTTCTACGTTTTTACTTTTATTTCAAAAACTATTTGTGATAGAGGTTAAGTTTGAATTGCAAAAGTGTTAAGCTTATCGAGGACTACAATTTCTACAGATGTCCAGCAGGTTCGCATCTCATCCAAAATGGCCGCCAGCGGGGAACATAGTTTAACATAGGGGCCCTATGGGAAAGGCATTCGAAGATATTTTTCTCTGAAACTACTGAGCCAGTTGGAACCAAACTTGGTCACAGTAGCCCATTGGGGATCCACTTCAAAGTTTGTGATTTTTATGTTCATACCTTATCCAAGATTGCCGCCAGCGAAGAACATGGTTTAACATATGGACCCTATGTGAAATGCATTTAAACATCTTCTTCTCTGAAATTACCCAGCCAATTGGAACCAAACTTGGTCACAATAGTCCATTGGTGGTCCCCCACAAAGTTGGTGATTTTTATGTTCATACCTCATCCAAGATGGCCGCCAGCAAGAACATGGTTTAACATAAGGACCCTATGTGAAATGCATTCAAAGATCTTCTTCTCTGAAACTAATGAGCCAATTGGAACCAAACTTTGTCACAATAGTCCATTGGTGATCCACTTCAAAGTTTGTGATTTTTATGTTGGTACATCATCCAAGATGGCTGCCAGCAAGGATCATAGTTTAACATAAGGACCCTATCTTAAATGCATTTAAAGATCTTTTAAACTACTGAGCCAATTGGAACCAAACTTGGTTACAATAGTCCATTGGTGGTCACTTTTAAAGTTTGTGATTTTTATCATACCTGCCAAGTGACCCGCATTTGCTGGGTCACACCTGTAAAAACATCCCTTCACCCACTGGTAAGCATGACCCACTGCGGGTGACCATTTTCACCCACAAAATTGACCAAGTGAAATTGTCATGCATGTTCGTTTATTGATTTGTGTCAGTCAACTCAAGTAGCATTCTGACAGGTAAACAAGTTAATTAGACTGTTTAATTAGTGTTTATTAGGGCAATTATTAGGACAGGTGTTGTTTATATAGTAATCAATAAGCACTGGCATTGATTACAAAGAATCTACACAATCTTCTTATATGAAAATGTTTATAAATATCACTAATTACCTCCCTTGAATAATTTTCCATTTTATAAAAAATGACCATAAGATTTTGATGTTGACAATAATTAATACCCCAACTTACTGAAATATCTTAGAAACATTTTAGTTTTTGTGAAAGTACTTTTATTCGTGGATGCCAATTTTCGTGGATTGCAGACAAGTCATTAGTTCATGGGTTCTTAAATTCGTGGTTTAAGACTTTCCACAGTACAAATCTATAGGAAATTTGTATTTCGTTGGGTATCAAATTACGTGGTTTAAGTCAACCACGAAATCCACGAAAATTGGTACCCCACGAACAATAGTACTTTCACAGTAGTATCTTGGATATTTTCTCCACAGATTTTATTTTGATGAAGTTAAAAATAAATGATTATAGCTGTTTAATCAATTTCTAATAAAATTACATAGTGCCTTTGCAACATAATGCTTTTTCCAGAAATATAATATGGATGAAAATCCATTAAAACAAAATTAATGCAGAAAAATACTGCTCTGTGTGGTGATATAGACCATAGAACATCTGAGATACAGCATAAATTGACAAAATTTGATTGCATTGCATATACATGTACTTGGTAATTGTTTTTAATTGTCTGAAACAGAGTTTAACTTTGAAAATATGCCATCACGCACTATGACCCAACATCTGAATGCACAATGTTAGGTCATGACCCACCACAGTACTTTTGGAGGTTGGCAGGTATGTTTTTATGTTCATACCTCATCCAAGATGGCCGCCAGGGGGAAACATAGTGTAACATAGTGACCCTATGTGAAATGCATTCAAAGATCTTCTCTGAAACTACAGAGCCAATGGGAACCAAACTTGGTCACAATAGTCCTTGGGTGGTTTCCTTCAAAGCTTATGACTTAAGTATGTATGTCAGAAACTGTAACATCTGGTGAACTGATGTATAGTATGGATAATAATGCCATTAATGGATGGTCTCTTGGTGACAATGAATAAAACCAGTCACCAGGTGAGCGATACAGGCTCATGTGAGCCTCTAGTTACATTTTAACTATCTCCTCTGAAACCACTGTACCAATTTGAACCAAACTTTACAGGAATAATATTTGTAAGGTCCTTTACTAAGATTGCTTAAATTTTTAAGAATGGCCAAAAAACATGGCCGCCAGGGCCAAACATAGTTTAACATTGGACCCTATGGGAAAATACACCTCTGAAACCACTGGACCAATGTGAACCAAACTTTACAAGAATATTGTTTGTAAGGTTCTTTACTAAGATTGCTTAAATTTTTCAGATCGGCCAAAAAAACATGGCCGCCAGGGCCAAACATACTTTAACATTGGACCCTATGGGAAAACACACATTTTAACTATCTCCTCTTAAACTACTGTACCAATTCGAATCAAACTTTACAGGAAATATGTTCGTAAGGTCCTTTACTTAGATTGCTTAATTTTTTCAGATCGGCCAAAATTATGGCTGCCAGGGCTTAACATAGTTTAACATTGGACCCTATGGGAAAAGCACATTTTAACTATCTCCTCTGAAACCAATGGACCAATTTGAACCAAACTTTACAGGAATAATATTTGTAAGGTCCTTTACCAAAATTGCTTAAATTTTTCAGATCGGCCAAAAAACATGACTGTCAGGGCCAAACATAGTATAACATTGGAACCTATGGGAAAACACACATTTAGAATATCTCATCTAAAACTACTAGAGCAAATTAAACCAAACTTTACAGGAATGATGTATGGAAGGTCCTTCAGGTAGAATGCTGAAATTTTTTTTTATCCTCCATAAAACATGGCTGCCAGGGCTGAACATAGTTTAACATTGGACCCTATGGGAAAAGCACATTTTAACTATCTCCTCTGAAACTACTGAAGAGAATTGATCCAAACTTTACAGAAATGATGTTTTGAAGGTCCATCACTAAAATTGCCCAATTTTTTTCTGAGCTGCCAAAAAACGTGGCTGTCAGGGCCAAACATAGTTTAACAATGTACCCAATGGGAAAATACACATTTTGACTATCTCTTTTGAAATGATTTAAGCAGATTAAAGGGGAAGTTCAGTCAAAAATCAAAATTTGATATTTTGTTATTTACATGTCAAACATCGATGATACATCGACAAAAAAATTATATCTTTATCTTTAAAGTCAAAAAACTAACTTAGAAATGTCAAGAAATCACTACTGGGGGTCCGCCATGTATACATAGGTGGCGACACAATCGATATCACAACATCTAATTACCGCTGTACACGTATACTGCGGAAAAGTGACACGTACAATTATTATAAAAATAACATTGTGTTACCATATGGAATTTGTAATTACATTTTCGCATTACAGTTTCGTTGTTCTGGTCAGGTTTTCTGATTTTTCAAAAAAATCACCTACCTGTATGATAATTTAAAATCAACGAAATATTTTGCTTATTTTTTAGCACCTGAATAGGTGATCGTTTTATTATTTTCGTTCTCATATAAGGACATAAAAATACTGAAAATAATCTGCTTTTAGTTTTTTTTCTTTATTTTCATCATTTTTGTGAAATTAATCTAGGATTCAAAGGAATTCTTTCCTAAACAAAAAAGAATAAATAAATCGTGCAAGCAGAATAATATTTATTAAATTGCATTTCTAAACCATCTCTTTTACCGTAATTTCCGAGAGATGTGAATATATATAAATTTTTTTTAATTTGTTTAATTTTTTTAATTTAAATTTAACTACCTGCATGAGGTGATTGTGTATTGTAACACAGTCGTAAAACATTCTGTCTGTGTATATTTCACTATCGTCTCAATATACGCACGTGTCACTCTCTCCGTGGCAGAGCTGTCGGCTTACACAAATTACAAAATTACGCCTTACTAAACACGTATTTTATCAGTTTGGGGTGATCAAATAGGTATGAAAATAAAATATAAAGAATTCCCCACTTGAAGTTTTTATCTGGGTACAATTTCAATTTCATCTCTAGTAACTATACGGAATAAAAAGGATATTAAGAGAATATGCAAGGAACAAAATGACACATTTTGTTCAACAAAACAAGGAATTTATCCTTCTTTCTTGGATTTACTGTCCATTGAAGCTAAAATTTAATCTACATTTAACTAGTCCCAGATTGAAATTGTGTTTATTGATAATAAAGATATATGTATTCTGGTTAATAAATTGACTTTTTTTCATTCCATTTATGTTAAAAATCCTGTTTCTTGACTATGCGTCAGTCTTATCAGAAGCAGATACATATAAAACCATTTTATATGTCTCTGTCAGAAGTAAAGGGAACTTGTGTAAGCATTTTTTTTTTTTTCGAAAACTGAAGAATTTTTTCCTTTTCATACACGTTTTGATCCATGATGTGATTGCGTACATAGCAGTTTGTGGAAATATGAGGTCACGTGCATGCCTAAGTGCACAAGGAGCCTAGCACACGTGTCTCACCAGAATACGTGTTGAGTCGGGACAATATGAAGAAAATCCATATTAGTAAAAAAGCACAAGACACATAATCCTAATCACGCACATCAGTATAATAAAAACTCCGGGTTTTTTAACCTCGCTGACTAGGACGATATCTTTTGTATGAGAATAAAAGGATCTTCAGATCTTTAACTTTCAAACAGAGAAAAAGAACAAACATTGAGACCTCTATGCTTGTTGTCGAACATTGAAGCTTCTTGGGTAAAGCAAAAACCAACCGCCTTCTTGTCGGGAACTGGGACTATTGTTATATTAGTCCCAGTCGGGAACGACAAACTCGCACTGTACAGCAAGCGTTGTGTATTTAGCCATTTAGTATTTTTGTTTTGTTTTGAAGTCTGGTATATTCACTGGTTTGAATCGGTCAATAGTAAAAAAATGTATTATGAGTTCAATATCCAAAGTTGTAATCTTGTCGAGATAAATTGACTAAATTTGTACACTGTCGGACATCAACACATAAAGAATATTATTATAATTGCTTGCTGATTATTAAACATATAAGTCCATCCTATTTTCAGCCCATAAAACGCTCAAAATGCTTTTTGTAATGTAGTTCGTATTTGACCAACTCGACAAGCTATGTATCCGAATGGCGGATTT
>MJUU01073563.1:115768-149807 GCA_002080025.1 Modiolus philippinarum | reverse complement strand
TAATTTTGTTAATCGCATGAAGAATTTGGAACAGTACAACCTTTTGTCCCGTCATATCCTATCTGTTTAAACGTGGGACCTGTCATATGCTTTTGGTAAGGCTCTGGTAAGTCACAGACAGTTCATTCTCTTTAATCAGATATACTTCGGTCAGATACACCATCAGAAAGATCCAACAAATGGAATACCTGCTTTCAAAACAAGACATAAAAAAGTCGGGTAAGATTTTGTTCAAGGCATTTTTGGCCAAAAATCTACAAGAAACAAATATAGCCGCAGCAGCAGGTTTGCACCTGTTTATGTCTATGGGAGTCTAGGATGATGTTTATTTCGATGAACTTGATTACTCTTCATTCAGGGGCCGACTTCAACCTGCCGTTGGGTGTGGGGTTTCCTCACCGTTCATTGAAGATCTTATGGTGGCTTTGAGTTGTTATTACTCTCCTTTGGGTCGTTGTCTCTGACACATTCCCCGTTTCCCTTCTCTTTCCTATAGATTCAAATAAAAGAGGCATCCAAGTCTCGGACATCACCCCCCTTGTATGATATGCTAGTCTTCTTTTTCAAAAATATAACTAGGCAGTGTAGAATGTGAATTATTGCCATGTATATTTATCAGCTGTTTATTGTCTTATTTTTGTACAAACTTTATTTATTGAAAACAAAGGATTCTGAGTATGATGTTGATAAATTATTTGAATAATTATTGATAGCATCATTTTAATCATATTATAATACTTTGACAAAACAAAAAACAAATAATTTTGTATATTGTTTTTTATTTATTTATCTTTTCCCCACATTAATACATGTTTTTATTAAAAATTACTTAAAATCACTTTCCTCAAGTGAAGTTACTGATATTGACAATTTCTGCATTAAGATTACCCACATGGACATATGTGACCAAAGAGTGATTTATGACCCTACCTAGCAAGTGACATGGTGTTGATTGTATCAAGAAACAAAATACGTGTACCCGAGCCTTAACACCTGTATCCAATGCTACACACATTGTGTGTTACCTGGCAAGAAGACCATATTTTTTTTTTATTTTGCTGTAGCCGTTTAGTTAGCCTTAGACAGGAGGATATTTATAATTACTTCGATAACGAAGAGGTAAAACATGTTCATCTTGAAATTCGACAAGAATGAAAATTATCACTAATGTAGACTTTTATAAAATGCGTGATATATTTATCATATATTTAATGAAATTTTAAGCCTGTATGCCATGCTCACGATCATATTACCGATTTGCATATATATTGGCGAGTCCAATTTAAAATTTTGTCCGGTTTTGGTTTTACCAAGGATTACCCAGCATCCTTTTTACAAATCGTGTCTTCTCCTTAATTGTTAGTGATACAAATTATAATAATCTGTATCAATATTTCGTAATTCCGATCCAAAATGGCGATACCAATAATTGAACTACGGTCAGCTTTAAACTACAAATATCTTCCTTAATAAAAAAGATACATATCGAGGACTTTCACTTTAATGACATTTGATTATTTCCTTTTAATATTGACCTCACGGACAAGATTGTTAGACAACAAACCCACAAGTTTCCTACGACAATAAAAATATTTTTAACATTTTGATTAATTTCCAGGACCTTTCAAGGACTTTTGGCAAAAATACTGGATTCAATGACTTTTCACGGCATTTAGTTGTCAAATTGAAAGTCCAAGAATTTTCAAGCATTCAAGGATCCTTACGAACCCTGCAATAATTATATGGACACGACTAAGAGACTGACCCAGTAAAACTAGGGAAAATAAAACTCCTCTTTGACCCTCTATAGCTCGGAAACGGTAAAAGCTACGCCAAATCCATTGGCATATTACTGAAAGCTTATATGAAGAGGAATCCAAAGAAAAAAAATCCCATCGAAATCTGATCAAAAATCAAATTTCACATTACTTTAAAAAAATGCAATTTTAGCCCCTTTGACCCCTTAGAGCTTGGAAACGGTAAGAGCTACAAAAAATCAACTGACAAAAGCTTATATCAAGAGGAATCCAAAGAAAAAAATCCCATCGAAATCTGATGATAAAAAATTTTAGGAAATCTGCAAATTTGCAGTTTTGGCCCTTTTGACCCTTTATACCTCAGAAACGGCAAATGCTACGCTTAATCTGTTGACATAATACTGAAAGCTTACATCTAGAGGAATCCAAAGAAAAAAATCCCATCAAAATCCAATGAAAAGTAAAAATTTTAGGTAATCTGTAAATTTGCGATTTTGTCCCCTTCGTCTCATCATAGCTAGGTAAGGAAACAAGTAACCAAAAATCTAATAGTAGAACGCTGTGTTAATTTTTCATTAAAATCCATTGAAAAAAACTGCATCAAAATCAGACTAAAAATAAATATATATTTTTTTTATTTCACCCCTTCTGGGCCCCATTTATCTCGGAAACGGTACATGTTATGTGAAATCTGTTTCATATTAATGATTGGAAGTTTCCTCCGCAGCACACTGATAGAAACCCCAGCAAAATCTAAGATTCTACAGACAAATATGTAAACACCCAATTTCACCCCTTTTTCTAAAACGGGGGGATTTGATAATAATCCGTCCACTAGAACCATGTTATGCTGTCCACAGACACCGACGAAGCCAATGCCATACCATTATACACCCGCAAAATTGTGCGGCCGTAAAAAAATACATTGCTTCCACCAATTGATAAATAAATCTTTTATTTTATTGTTGCAACATCAAGTTTTTCTGGTGTCCAAATCTATGAATCCAAAATATAGCAAAAATTCCTTCAATTTTGCTACACATGTAAATTTCTGTTCAAAGCATGCTCCAAAATATAAACTTTAACCAATATGAACAAAAGTGGACCCTTATAAATGTCTCTCCCATCCCTGCTTGGCTGCTAAATTAGTGTTAATAATCAAACTGACATAATTAGAAAAATTTTAAAAAATGCTCACTAGACTGTGAAATTGGGGTAACTGACAAAATGCTTTTAGCAGATTGTCATTTACTACCCAAGACCAACCAAATACCATTGATCTAACAACCATTTATAAATACTGAGAAACCAAACATGATCATTAGGTCATGAAATTGTGGTTAAGGACAAAAGCTATATCGTAGGCTGTAATACCGAAGACATACAAACATACCAAATATCATTGACCAGCCATTAATAGATAATGAGAAACCAAACATGCTCAATGGACCAAGAAATTGAGATCACAGACATACCGTATTTTCCGGTAAATAAGCCGCTATTTTTTCCTTCAACGGTGGCCCCACGGCTTATACAGAGGTGCGGCTAATGTATGACAAAGCCAGTCACAGAGCCTGTTGTCAGAATTTTTTTGTTGTTGTTGAAAGCAATGAAAACAACCAATTGACATGTGTTAGTTCATAGTTTGTGTATATTTCATGAATAAAAATATTGTGGTGTACAATCAATAAAAAAGTTAGAGATCGTATTTGTTGTTAATTTACTCCCGTGAGGCCATGTTGCTTCCTTGTTCACATGTAGAAAACCGTAGATGGACTCCAAATTAGAGATATTGGCAGACTGTCATGTACCACTCAAAACCAACTTACATGCCAAACATCTTTGCCCTACCACTAACAAATACATGAATTGTGAAACCAAACATGCTCACTAGACCATAAAATTAATATTAAGGATGTAAGCCATTCAACAAACTGTCATGTACAATGTACTTCCCAATCCCAACCCACTTACCAAATATCATTGACCTCCCATTATTAGATACCGAGAATCTTAACATGCTCACTAGACTGTGAAATTGGGCATGTTCACTAGACTGTGAAATTGGGGTCAAAGACAAAAACAATCTAGCAGACTTTCATGTAAGTATTACCATCATCATAGTCCTCATCATCATCATCATCATCATCTTCAGCATTTCCATTGTATTTTACTCCTCCAAAGGAGAACCCACTTGCACCACCAAAATCATAATCTTGATATCCTACATAACCATTTTCCTCATATTCTTCTCCTTTTTGTCTACCATAGTTATATTTTCTGGCTAAAAAAAGAATAAGTCAACTTGAACAGGACACATCTATTATTAAACAGTATATAAGTAGAATTGTCAATTTGCGTTGATAATTGGCCAGTGATTAGTAACTGTTAAAGGTTCAAAGTTTAAGAGTTTAAAACTGTAAATTTAATCATTGAGAACATTGACAATAAAGATGATATAATTTGAAAAATATCAGTAGATTTATGTATTTGCTTCGAGTCAAAAGCCTAAGAAAATTTACTGCAGAACCAAACTTTTCTCAGATCCACTGATTTTTATTGTGACAATGATAATTTTCTTGAACATATTATCAAGGAATTTAAAAATTTTACTTAATATTGTAAATTTTTTTACCTTCAATACATATAACCATATTTTGAAAGAAAAAGTGAAGCATCAGTGTGGAAACACATTATAATGGATAAAATAAGAGAAGTTAGAAAAAAAAAACATGACGAGTGATGCATCTTTAGGGAGTGATTTTGACTCCCACTTTGCAAATGACCAGACTTTGGGGCTAAAACTATCAAAATACAGTAAGCCTTAAACTCCTTTCCCCAAATTTATAAGCAATTTGCATATAGAGCATGATATGGCTCCACATTTTTAAAAAAAAATTTCAAGGGGCATAACTCCAAAACTCCTTTCTCCTCTGAACCCTTAATTTAATTTCAAATGTTTTTAAATCTAACAAATAACTGATATTTGTGTAGTTGTATTATCATCTTGATTCCTCTTTTTTATCATAATTGGAATGTATCTTAACAAAATCACTATTGTTAAAAATATAATATCTTCTTTACTTTATAGACTGATAAAAATTATATAAATTACCAGAACTGAAAACTGTTTCCTTACAACTTTCCATTTACACTCATTTCCTGAGCATAATATCCATGTTATCTAGTACTATTCCTTACACAACTTACTATTTATACTCATATCTTTCGTCTCCTGTGTATTGTAGCCACATTTCGGACATGGAATGGCTTGACCTTTGGTATACTTAAATCCTTTTCTTTTCACATGTTCATCACAAAAACATATCTATAATAAAAGGTTGACAGTAAGAATATTCCCCAATTAATTAAACGCAAATTTTTAAGTGAGACAGTTATTTAAAAATAAAGATTCTTTATATATTTTCAATCAAAACTGACCCTCTTGGTAGCCTACAGGGAGAAAAGTTTCCTCCCCTAACCTTTTCTCCCCTTTTCCAGTGGCTGTCAAAACATATTGCCCTGATTGTCCCATGCATCCTAAAGTCTTCCTTCTTTGCAGCTAAATGAGTTGATTAACTTATTTTTATGATATAGCTGAAATACTACTCTTAAACTAATCAATAAATCCAATCAGTATACAACATGAAGTGAGAATATGGATATAAAGGTGAAGGTATTGTTAACTAGGGCTGATGCACAATGGCAGCCAGTTATACCACTGCTCTTTGAACCCTGAATCAATATGGCAAGTGCAAATTTAAGTGTGTGTGGACACAGTACAAGTATGGCTTCAGTGGAAAAACACAAAATTTATTTGCAAACAGTGATATACATGTAGATGAAATAGGGATATACAGCACAACTCCACTAATAAAAACTGCAGACCAAAACTTCCATACCTAAGCTACAGACAAAATATCGTAACAATGATTCATATTCAAGCTGTCGAATCCTTAACAAAATGCTCCCCATGAACAGACAGACAGATGGCCATGATTAAATCTCCTACTTAAAGATTTAATCTACTTAAAGGGTATAAAAATCCAATGAAATACATACCTTACACCTGAGGCATGACATTTGTCCTAATCTATTACATGACACACCTGAAAACAAAAAAAACTGATTTATATATAAACTGTGGACATAGGATGTGTCTTGATTGCATGGTGTATTGCTTGATATTTCAAATATCAAGTGGCTAAGACTACAAGCACAGGCTTAACTTACTGCTTACAAAAAACTTAAGGAGATCATTCATGCATGACTTAGGGGTTGGGACCATTAACTTGGTGTGGATGTAAGTTTGATGCATACTGAATCTGATACACATCAAACATAGAACTTACAATTCTCCATAATTTCTTATTGTTGATGCCATCATGCCACCACAGAAATACTACCCCTATGTCTTGTTTCGATGAATATTCATACAGGTATTAATATGAACTACTGTTAAAATATTTATGCAGATGGGTTAACAAATTTTTGTTTTAAAATTAAGGTTGGTTAAGGTGATAATTTTCTTGATTTTCATTTTTTTTAAATGAATTTTAAATGCTAGAACAAGTGTACTTTGTTGATATGTGCATTTGTCCAGCACTGACATATATACAAGATATTTTGACCTCCTGTCTGAATCAGTCAAAATTTTCTTCCCTTGACATACATGTAGTGGCTGTGAATTGTTTCTTGTCTCGATATATTGCAATAGCAGCCAAGATAAGATTTATGGAACACCTTTGATTTTATGGAATCTCTTTCTTAATGCTAATTCTGGAGTTCTTAAGATTCTTTCGATACTAAATAAGCAGAAACTTACATTTGAAACTTTCAGCATCTAACTGTTGACAACTGGCTTGGTGTTCAAACTGATCATCTTCACAGAGAAAGTTGCCACAGAATGAACAATTAAATACTCTACCCCCTAAAATAAAACATGTATAACAATAATAAGGGATGACATCCGTCTTGAATGACCATAAAAATTAAAAGAATAAAATCCTAAGAGTAGAAACATAATAACCTTAAATCTAACTTAGAGTTGCACCTTAAACAAATAAAAGAAAATGAGTCCATGGGACACGGATGCCTCCGCTATACAGATATATCTGCAAACAGGAAGTAGATGAGCAACAGACTTGAAAAGGAGAGACACGGTACAACTCATCATACCAAAGCTCCAGACCACATATCAAATCATTCCTGCATATACAAGCTGAGAAATCTTTGACAAAAATTTCGGACGTACGGATGGACAAGGGTAAAACTTAATGCTCCCGTCGCCTAAGGCCGGGGGCATAAAAATATTCAAAGAAGTTGATTACTTAAAACTTTAAATTTAAAAAGCCTGAAAACATACATACATGTACTTAAGTAGTATATAAATTATTTACAAAAATTTAATTGAAAATTTCCATTTTGAAGTCCTTCTTATAGGAGGTTTACCAAATTGTTCATTTTCCCTGAAGAGACAACAGTTATGAAAATGGCAATAAAGCAGAGCTCCAGTCTGCTGTACTTCTGGTATTCAATTGTTTAAAAACAACTGCGTCAATGCCTTGGCTGTTGGACTGTCAGCCACTGAGGGCAGGCTTTTCATTGAGTACTTTGACGCTGGCAAAATGACAGTTCATTTGTAAAGTTTCAATAAAAAATTTAGAACTTTATAAAACTAAGCAATATTTCTGTCTCACAAGGCTCTGCCCTTGGACAATATTTATTTAAAGCCCCTTTAGATCTTTTTCTATATGAGCGCTCCCTGGTGTTGATTTTTTTTCACTTCAAAAACTGATTTATACTAATCCTACCAAACTCCCAAACTCCTCGTTTACACTCGGTACATTCAGCATCTTGAAGTGGACATGTACAGGCATGTGTTGTTAAACATTTACTTCCATGGCATACCCAAGCTTCACAGAAATCACATATAGCTCCCTGTAAAATAAAATATTTATTTCAATGACATACCCAAACTTCACAGAAATCACATATAGCGTCCTGCCAAATACAACATTTATTCAATGACATACCTAGGCCTCACAGAAATCACATATAGCTCCCTGTAAAACAAGAGCTGTCGCCGAATGGCAGCCAAACATACTCCCCGCTCATTGAACCCTGAATCGATATGGTAAGTGCAAATTAAAATGAATTTGGACACAATACAGGTGTGGACACAATACAAGTATGGACACAATGATATAATCTTCAAAAAAGAACTTTTCATAAGGGTGCCAAAGAAAATACTCTGTCAAAATCAGACAAAAATAAAATTCACCCTTTTTTGCCTCTTTGACATATTACACAAAAATCATAACATTAGAGAAATTTCACTATATCATTTTGAAAACAACTTTTCAAGAGGGAAACAATGAAAAGAGTGTTTCTCTCTTCCAGCTTGATTTCACAATATCTACACCTTGAATTATTTCTTTGCAAAATTATCTAAGTTCAAAAAATCATTGCAAAAGGAATCAATGAAAGTCCCATTCAAATTACCTCCCCTTCCTGGTTTCCAACAATAAATATATTCCTTCATGCACAACTCAATATGGTTGTCCTTCCTTTGTGTAAAGTTTCATCAATATCCTTTCAGTGGTTTAAGAGAAGTTGCGCTTACGAGGTAACCCATACATAGGGAATCTACGAAAAAGACAAAGTCAAATGTTCTCCCCTTCCTGGTTTCGATTAATAATTATATTCCTTCATGCACATCTCCAGATAGTGTCCTTCCTTTTTGTAAAGTTTCATAAAATCCTTTAAGTAGTTTAAGAGGAGTTGCACTTACGAGGCAACTCATACATAGGGTATCTACGAAAAGTCAAAGTCAAATTATCTCCCCTTTCTGGTTTTGGACAAAAATTATATTCCTTCATGCACACCTCCATATAGTGTCCTTCCTTTGTGTAAAGTTTCATCAGAATCATTTCAGTTGTTTAAGAGGAGTTGCACTTACGAGGTAACCCATACATAGGGAATCTACGAAAAGACAAAGTCAAATGTTCTCCCCTTTTTGGTTTCGAATAATAATTATATTCCTTCATGCACATCTCTAGATAGTGTCCTTCCTTTTTGTAAAGTTTCATAAAATTCTTTTAGTGGTTTAAGGAGTTGCACTTACGAGGTCACTCATACATAGGGAATCTACGAAAAGTCAAAGTCAAATCATCTCCCCTTTCATGCACATCTCCATAAAGTATCCTTCCTTTGTGTAAAGTTTCATCAAAATCCTTCAAGTGGTTTAAGAGGAGTTGGGCTTACAAGAAGTTTTGACAGACGGATGGACAGACAGACGGACAGGGTGATTCCTATATACCCCCAAACTTTGTTTGGGGGGGGGGATATTTTGTTTCCGGGGGGTATAATAAAATATTTACTTTCATGGCATACCGAAGCTTCACAGAAATCAAATATAGCTCCCTGTAAAATAAAATATTAACATCCATGACATACCCAAGCCTCACAGAAATCACATCAGGGCTCACCAAACTGGGCGATTAGGGCGATTAAGTCGCCCTGTTGTGCCTCAAGTAGCCTAAAGTTGCCCCCAAAAGCCAATTCAAGTCGCCTGAGCATTTTGACACTTCTAATTATAACCCTTTCTATTTCCGGTAACAAGGAAGTAAATTGATAAGATTTCTAATGCTTATTCCTGTGTTTGCAAAGCTCAAAGATTGTTTACATCATCTCATGGTTTTAAAATCAAGACTTATTAACTTTGCAGTATACATTTATTAAAAAAAATCATTGGAAATTGTCCTAAATATTTACGTTTCAACTACAGCTCAAACCGGAAGTGGTCTATATAAAGAATGTCCACAAACGTAAACAATCTATTTATATCCCTCTAATATTTTGAGAACCATTCAAAAAAGAATGAAGCAGATTAGCAACTGTCTCTTGAGCAACTGAGTGATAAACTACCCATTTACTAAAGAGGATAAATAAAAGAAAATTTATGTCATGTAAATCTAACCTAAATGCAGGAGCACCTCCAAATATAATTGATAAGTAGCTGAAATCATATTTTTTTTATATAAAATCTACATTGTAGATCTTGAAATATCAATGGTATTTTAATGATTAAAACTGATTTATTACCATTGTTGAATAAGTGTATATGTAAATCAAATACAAAAGTCTTGTTAATTCAGGTGCGGATACGCGCAAACAAGTCTCCCTGTCATGACCTGAAGTCTCCCTATTTCTACCCTCAGGGAGACTTCAAGTCTCCCTGTTCTTTTGAAGTGTGGTGAGCCCTGCACATATAGCTCCCTGTCAAATACAACATTTATCTCAATGACATAACGAAGCTTCATATAGATTAAACAAGTGAAGACCCTAAAAGATGTCTCCTCCGTCCCTGCTGGCCTCTAAATTGATGTGAAATCTAAGTGAACTAATCAGAAAATAGATCATGCTCACTAGACTGTGAAATTGAGGTCAAGGACAAAAGTCAGCCACCAGACTGACATGTACTACCCAAGACCTA
This sequence comes from Modiolus philippinarum, assembly GCA_002080025.1. Lineage (NCBI taxonomy): Eukaryota > Metazoa > Mollusca > Bivalvia > Mytilida > Modiolidae > Modiolus > Modiolus philippinarum. The sequence continues at coordinate 139,553 of MJUU01073563.1, read as the reverse complement.
CCTACATACCAAATATTATCAACCTAACACTTCTAGTTATTGAGAAATGAACTTAAGTAGAAAAACTTAACATGGCCACTTGACGGTGAAATTGAGGTCAAGGACAAAAGTCACCTGCCAGACTGACACCTACTACCCAGGACCAACCAACATACCAAATATTATCAACCTACCACTTCTAGTTATTGAGAAATGGACTAAAGCAGAAAAACTTAACGTGGCCAAGGTCAAGGTCACATGACGTTATGTCCGTCAGGTAGCACTCGATTAGTACTACCACTGGACCAAATATGATGTTCCTACAGCAAAATTTTTTCAAAATATCCTGTATTTAGTAAAAGTAAACGCCGTCTCTATCGCCATACTTTGCACGCCTAAGTCTCGCTTTCAGCGACGTTCGTCGCAGGCGAGACAAAAACAATTTGCAAGAAATAGGAGCTTAATCATGATAAAGTGGATGAAATATGACAGTTGGATTTTTGTAAATTGATGTGATGTCACGATGAAAATCAAAACATCTACACATCCAACTCAGTTTGTTACAATATGAGTAGCTGAATTCGCTTTAGTTATGTATTGATCCGTTTTAAAACCAAATAAACAACTATAAAATCTTACCACCATATTTAATCCTGTTGTATGTTGATTAGGGTGTTTTATTACACAGTCACCTAACTTTGCCAAGCATTTCTGTTTTCCTGTGAATGAAAATAATACAATTCTTAACAATATATGTATATCTGTGCTTTATGCTTACTCACAAAAATGGAAAGACTGAAATAATCCAGACTTAAATTATAATAACAATTTCAATTTGTCAAATTTGTGACTCATGTAAATGGGGGGGGGGGAATTCAGCTTTTTGTGATGAATATCATTACTACCAGCATAAGCATTTATTCATATTCTAATTCTTATGAACATTAACAATACCAGAATTGGCGTAATCTAAATCAAAGTGTTGATAGCACTAATGGAACAATTGGTCTCTATGTTTCTTTAAAACAATATTTACAAATTTTGCGTGTCAAACAGAATCCAGTCAAAGTTTGTTTTACTATCCTTACCAATTTTTGATTTACTTAGATTTTATCTCTACTGTAGGAAACAATTCACGAAATATATTATGTGTTAAATAATTCAGACGTAGAAGATTATTAAATGTGTTTGAATATATAGCCAATGTTAATAAGCTATCTGGTGTCAGACTAGGGCACTCGTAATCTAAAAGATACATAAATGAGTACCAACGTGGGACTAGTGTGCCCACAGCTCCTAGGTTGCAATGATTTGAAAATAAAATCCAAAATCAAGACAACAATTGCTCATAAAAAGACAAAAGAAATGGGGTATTCCATATTCGGCGAATTCAACAAAATATTGAAATATGGTTATGCTGTTAATTTCAATTAAAGTCTTTTCATTACTTTTGTTGTTAGATGATAAATATGCTTACCCTTCCGGAGCACCTGATGTCACTCTCAGTTTCAAACTGTGAGTGCCTTGGTTTTGCATGTTGTGTTTTATTTCTATGCTTTGTAGCTGTCTCACGTCATTGTTTTCTGCGTTCTCGTTTTTGCCATGCCTTTCGACTTCGATTTTTGTAAATACCTTTCCTTTGTTCCTTCGGTATTCTACTGCAGTTGTTTTATCAAACAATATAAAATACCACCAATATCGCAACTGGCTATATATAGTGTTAGAACATAGAATAGATATATATAGTTATTGTTATTTATGGGAAAATACCACTCTGGCCTTTCACCCATAAAAACTGCATGCCTAGTCTTTCTCTACTACTAAGATCAAACATTTATCCCATCCATTGTAGAACCACAGAATATGTTGCACTTTAACGGATGTCTGAATATAGCAAAAGAAAGCTGTCTCCCAGAGTAAACCAATAATTTTAATTTGCAAGGCATTCAAAATACATGTCGTCATCTGCAAGATTGGACAGGTTCCACTGTCTTTAAATTTTACAATAAAGCAATGACCTATCTTTCAGTCAATTTATGTATATTTAAAAAAAAAACTAAACAAAACTCAAAAACAAAACAAACTAAAAAAAAAAAATAAATAAGTAAAAACACTTTGTCTTTTATTAGAAGAGCAAAATATAAATCAGCAAATAGTGCTTGTGATAAGAAAATTATTTTTAAAAATCATTCAAATTAATCAATCAAACAAAAAATCCAAAATGGACAAAAAAGAAACAAATATTAATACTTTGTTATATTAGTTGGGCAGAAGTTTAAGTCAGTGGGTAATTGCTTTTGATAAGGAAACTGTTTTTATTTTTCAATCTTTATTACAATCTTAAAATCACTAACTGCACAAGTGATTTTACACATATATGACCCTTATTGATACCCAAATCCACAATCTATTTATAGACTAAGCAAACGGAAGTATAAAGCTGATTGAAAATACACAATTGTTGTGTAGAAAATACACATTGCTTTGTTTTATTTAAATTGATTTAGTCAAAATCATTCTGCCAGATTAAATCACTACATTTGTGATGTTTGGTAATTAAAGGGTATATAAATTAAGAGGTAATTTATTCAGCTTGTCTGCCAACACGGGTCGAAAGGAAGCAATCAACCATGCAAACTAATTGACCGATAATTGACCACTTGCTTATAAAATCAATAACAGACTGTCTTAACAATCTTTATAACTGAGATAGCTATCATTTTTAAATTAATTACGGTAATTAAGTTATAACAATATTCCTGTTCAGTGGTATGCCATAGATATCCACCTTTTGATATGTCAACAAATATGTTACTCCGCGAAAAACCGGAAATGAACTGTGGACTATACTCAAGCGTATGTAATATAAAAGGTAGCAAGTAGACAAGAAACTTCCGGTCATCCGGGTTTGGTAGGTAGTGACATGGAAACGATTGTCCCAATCGTTCCAAAAAAGTAATTGTAATTGGCTGTAATTTGTAATTGAGCATTTTGTGGCGTTCTTGTTCATTTGTGTTTGTTTTTATCTTTGTCTTTATCATACTGTCTCAATTCGTTATGGACACGAATTGTCGTGATTTTGAATTTTTGATATTAGAAACCCCCCTTTCTCCATTTTTGCTTTGGTATTCGTTTGCCGATGTACATATCAATATGATTAATGTGGGCCATGTCATTAAGCAGGAATGGAATTTAACCATTCTACCCAACCAAGTTGCTCATGCATAAAATGTAGGTCACAAACAACATCTGAATATTTTACGAAAGGATATGGAGTTAATGAACATGAGACCATAACACATAAGTCAACTCCAACTGCAATAAAATTGAAGCATGAACTGCAGTTGTCATCTCAAAATGCATCATACACACCAATATCGTTGATGTTGGAAATGTCACTAAGTAGGAATGGATTTTAAACAATTCCACTTAACCATGTCGTTCATGTGTAAAATGTAGGTTACAGACAGCATCTGAAGGATGGTAGGATGCATTGCAGTTTTCATCCCAAAATGCATCATACAAACACATGTATATACCAAAATGGTTGATGCTTGACATGTCAGTGAGCAGGAATGGACTTTAACCATTCTTCCTAAGAGACACAGACACAAAAAGTAGAGGTAACACATAAGCCCCCTAACTCATGACCTGAGCTAAAAATTTACTTCAATAACAAAATGTAATCTCTTTCAAAAGAAACCAAATCTTTCGGGTTGAATGATTTTCAGAAAAGGTATACATATGGTAATAAGAAACAAGATGTGTTTTCGAAACTCTACACATGCTTACGCCCAAGGAAAGGTATTGTTCTGACCTATATGACCTTGACCTTTGACCTGAACTCTCACTTGGCAAGAATGAAAATTCTATCTTGCATACATGTAGTTCAGAAAGAAACTCCGACAGAGACAGAATCAAGAGGCATTGAAACATATAGTCTCTTACATTGTTTCCAGTTTATTACATAAATTCCTCACATCAAGATATTTGAATTTTCACATTTTAAAGTTCGAGGTTTACCCGAAAACTTTAAAATGTGTAAAACTGGAAAACACTGTTAGAGATTGTTTATCTACTTTCCACTCAATTTATTTTGAAGTTAAGCAATCTCTGTAGTTTCCAGTCTCAGGTATGCCGCCATTTTGTTGCTATCATCATGATCATCGTTGCTATGTGTATCATTGCGCCATTCACTCAAAGGGGTGTTGAACATAATATTTTTGATAAAAATGTCATATTATCAATAAACTGAGTTATCTTAGTCATAAAAAATGCAAAAACCATTTCGCTAAACAATGATGCAGGTGTTAATTTCATCACTTCCGGTTGCTCTATTTCTAGAAACTGACACGAGACATTTACATAATTGACCAATTGCACTTAAGATCAAATTTTTCACACATGCAGATTATTATTTTGATAACCCATCTGTCAGGTGTTTAAATTTTCTAGAAATTAGAGAAAAGATCTTAGCTTCAAGTCACGAGGGAGACCACTCTGTTATAATGAACACTATGTTATTATACCTACCACATTGTCCACAAACAGGAAGTCTCTGTAATGAGCTGCAGAAATAACAAAAGGCTCTATTCTTCTGTGATCTATAACATGATATCATATAAAATTGACAAAACAAATTAATATAAAGGTACATTACCCAAAATTACATTTTATTTAACCTTCATTCAAACAAACAGTTCAACTCTTTTAAGTTGAAGTGAGTTTTTTTATAGTTGTTGTTCATTCAAATCACTATATAAAAGATGAAAATCTTGTTCAATTTGAATTTGTTAAGCTTTTAATCAACATTGATTTGTTCATAGGCATTTGTATTCTTTTATTAACTCTAATACTTCATCATGTGGTAACGATCAAATAACTCTGCCAGTATAAACATGATAAATGATTCTTAAAACTATTATTCATTATATACACCACTATTTAGCTAGCTGAAAGTTCAATTTTAAAAATTATATAGATAAAAACTTGATAAAAAAAATTCAAAATGACCATTAAGCCATGATATAATAATTCCTTGATTCTCAACCTTTTTTCTCAAAACATGGGGCATGCAGGTGAATTTTATTTTATGTTTTATATTAACAGATCAAATTTTGTGAAAAATGCTGTCATTTAAAAAAAAAATGGACAAAAAAATCAAAATAATTTCTTGGGGGCCATGGAAAATAGTAGGCGCAGGTGAGGATGAGAATCTAGGATTTTTTTATTATGACCTTATCCTAAGTACATGTAAATATTAAACATGTCAATTATACAGTAAAGCTCACTGTCTAAACACCACAGTCCTGAAATTCATTTTTATGCCCCCGCCTCTAGGCGGTTGGGGGCATTAAGGTTTACCCTGATCTGTACGTCCGTCCGTACGTACATCCGTACATCCATCTTTTTGGTTTCCGGATGATAACTTGAGTATCCTGCATTGGATCAAAACCAAACTTGGTCACATGCTTACTTATCACCTATCGATTTCCAGGTTGGTACCCCCAAGGTCAAGGTCACAGTTGCTAAAAATAGACTAAAATTTCAATAAAATTTTGGTTTCCGGATGATAACTTGAGTATCCTGCATGGGATCAAAACCAAACTTGGTCACATGCTTACTTATCACCCAAGACAGAACCCTATCGATTTCCTGGTTGGTACCCCCAAGGTCAAGGTCACAGTTGCTAAAAATAGACTAAAATTTCAATGAAATTTTGGTTTCCGGATGATAACTTGAGTATACTACATAGGATCAAAACCAAACTTGGTCAAATGCTTGCTTATCACCAAAGACAGAACCCTATCGATTTCCAGGTTGGTACCCCAAAGGTCAAGGTCACAGTTGCTAAAAATAGACAAAAATTTCAATAAAATTTTGGTTTCCGGATGATAACTTGAGTATACTACATACGATCAAAACCAATTGGTCACATGCTTACTTATCACCAAAGACAGAACCCTATCGATTTCCAGGTTGGTACCCCCAAGGTCAAGGTCACAGTTGCTAAAAAAAGATTAGTATTACATATAAGACTGTTTCTCAGATTATTTGTTGGAACTACACATTATATCAAAACCAAACCAGTTCCAGTGCCTATTTATAACAGGAGAAAGATCCTTTCTAATAATATTTGATAAATATATATTGTATATACTAGTAGTTATGCCTTTAATAATTTATGGGTTTCGATTGCAAGGAGGCGGGGGCATCCGTGTCCCATGGACACATTCTTCCATTTTTTTTCAAATTTTCCTTTACCGTCTTTACCTCCAATATAAAGCACTTCTTGACCTACATGTACATAACTAAACGGTTTTATAATGCCAGAACAAAACTATATATTATGGCATCATAACAAGGTTTTACATGTATTCTTTAAAAGTTATTTAAGACATCTACTCACCTTTTGCATTGATCACATTCCTGTAAAAAAAAGAGCAAAATTAGTATGACATGTATCTAATGAAGTCTGTAGGATGGTGATTGTTATAACCTGGTACAATTTATGTTTTGTGTAGTGAGCAGGTCTTTACATTTCTTTAGCGGATCAATATCAAATATTCTCACAAAGATCATAACAGCTACTTTTCTGCAGTTATGATTTGTGAAAAGAATGCAGGATTTTTTTTATCAACACTGCGTTTTTCTAATATCAAAGATATTTGTCTTTTTTTTTGCTTTAGTTTAAAAATTACCATCTGTCATTGGTAGAATCTTTGACATAAAACACAACAGAATGGTTTTGAAAGTAAATGGTTATCCTTTGTAAAATAAAAAAAAAATTACCAAAATTGGAATAAATTTTTTGAAATCTTAACATTTGTTTTGACTAATATTCATATTTAAAGCATGGTTGATACAGGGTTCTCCATAGATGCCTAGTTATAGCCGGTTGTTTAATAGTGCTGATTTTTCCAGTGTAAGTTAAAGCGTGGCATAGTCAAAGCATGGAAAGTACTGACATGTCTTTACTATTTATATCAAGATTTCCACTTTTTGTTTTATTTTTTTATGTGAAAATTTCATTGTTTTCATATCCATAGCTACCCTTCTTAAAAACTAAGATTTAGCAACAAGTTTATTCAAAAATTGAGCTTTTTTGTCCTTTTGCTGTTTGCTCTAGAAACACTATATTCCATATTTTCCCCAACAGCAATTTAAATCATGTAAATGTACAATGACCCCAGCAAACTTTTCATTTAGATCCTACTGGTTAGTTGTAATGTGTTTGAGTAAACCTTCACTGAGGAGAATCATCAAAGTCTTACTGTCACATTAAACATCAATACAGAATCATTTCCAATCTGATTTGCTGTTGAGATATGATTTTCAATATGTACTTCAGACAGCACGACTTTAATGTCTCCACATTTTAGAGGTGAACAAAAATAAGTATTTCGAACTTTTGTCAGATTAGTATAATAAAAATTTTGAATTTGCAAAGTTTTGCAGAGTTTTCAGTAAAATTCAATATAAAGTCTCAAAAAGTGTAAAACTATTTATTCCTTAAGCATTTGTATACAATTTTTTCTTGGAAAATATCATTCAAGGGGTCTTAATTGCATATTTTTATCACATTACAAGGGAACATAACTCAACATTGTAATTTGCGTCGAAAATTTGATCAAGCTAGGCTTGTTTTCAATCTTGATTTGTGAATTTTAGGGCTATATTTATATACAAATATCAAAGCCTGTCTTATAAATGTATTATATGTTTTAATTAGTTTTGCACATGTCACATATCAATTTGACCACGTGCATAGGTAAACAAACTGTTGACAACCGGAAATAATTAAGGTTAATCAAGGCATTGTTCCTGGAAGCTATGATCTTACACCATGTACACTATGTTAATTACCTGTAATTATTTTAACATTGACAAATTACCTGTAAATATTAGGTGCCATATGAATAAGGATCTGTAAAATATCCGATTTGCCGACCAGCCTTCAAATTTGAAAGCTGGTCGGCTTTGAAATATAGCTGGTCGGGGAAGCCGGCTATAACCGCCTATGGAGAACCCTGGAGAAATCCCATCAAAATAGGACATAAAATGTTAATTTTAACCTACATGCAAGTCAGTGATGTACAAAAAGTACCTGGTAGTTCAAAGGCTTCCTTCCTTTACTATGATACATTTGTATTCAAGATCACATTATCCCATGTCGTATAACATATAAGATATTATGGTAGATTTCCTGGATTATCAATATATTTACCAATATTCCTCATGTTACACCTATAACAACTCCTTCAAAACTCCTGTCAAGCAATCAAGCTTCTATAGAATTCTATTGTATACCAATTTGTATTGCCTGAAGGGGTTTACTTTCATACTCCAGTGATGACAAATTGGTATACAATAGAATTCTATAGAAGCTTGATTGCTCGATAAGCAGACAAAAGACAGGAGTTCTGAAGGAGTTGTTATAGGTGTTACTTGAGGAATATTGGTATGTTCATTTAAGAATTGCAAATGAAATATGTTAATGATCCAGGAAATCTGCCATAAATAGATAAGAATTTTAGAAGAAGACCCATTCATTTTGTATGCATGTATCATATCATTGCAATACACAAAATTACATGATCCTATGTGTTAAAGTAACCAAAATATGAAAAATCTTAGTCCCGGAAATTTTACAGAAAAATAGAGCTAAATAACGCAATGGATACAATTCATATGTTATTTTCATGATCAGCCGATGGGTAGCTGAGGAATAACTATACACTGTTGATAGAGAGTCTCAGTGGAAGTCCCATTCCCTAAATCCAGTCAATTTTTCTGCATTTTCCCTGTCCTGAAATCCAGTCAATTTCTCTGCATTTTTCCCTTGACCAAGCGGGAAAAATTTTAACAAAGACTCTTAAAAGAGGCCCCCTTTTCACAGACTCGTTCTTCAGTGACCCAACTTCACACTTGATATCCTTTCCTGTTTTTACACTCACTTTTTAGCCAGGATCCTGTTTCCTGCTTACTTAAAAAGGCAAATCCCGCTTCCCACATATATCCCATAGAGACCCTGGCACTTGATAAGGGATGTGGAGGCGGGCAGCATCCCTGGTTTTGAATCCAAAAAGTTTTATTCATGTCTGTGTGTAATGAAAACACAGGGGTTGGATGAAGTAATTTTTCACTTGCTTCATATAAAATTTGAGGCTCAGAAACAGCCTGTATCGCCCACCTGACAAAATGCTTCTATATGCCATGAATGACCAAAAAATGATTTTTTTTCCAATGGGGTCTAATGTTAGCTACATGTATGTTCACCATTGGCACCCATGTATTTTGTCAGATCCTATTGAAATGAGTAATCTTTGCAAAAGACCTTATATACATCATTCCAATACAGATGAGTTGAATTTGCTTCAGTAGTTTCAGAGCAGGTGATGATTACTGATGAAAAGAATGATTTTCCCTTTGGCTATAATGTTAAACTATGTTTCGCGCTGGCAGCTATGATTTTGGTCGAATCAAAATGAAATTAGCACTTTTTGTACTGTACCTTCCATACATCATTCCTGTAAAGTTTGCTTCCTTCAATGGTTTCAGTGGAGAAGATGAAAATGTGATTTTTCCCATAAGCTCCACACTGGCAGCCATGTTTTTTGTTGGATCCAAATGAAACAAGCAATCTTTGTAAAGGACCTTTAGTACATCATTCCTGTAAAGTTTGGTTGAATTTGCTTAAGTGGTTTCTGAGGAGAAGATGAAAATGTGATTTTTCCCATAGCTTCCTACTGTACAGCTCACATGGAAAACGCAAAATCCTTGTTGTCATCACGGACAAATTTTGCCAAACTTGGAATTCCACCGCGATCTTGAACGTGGACAACTGAATTGAGAACGTGGACAAAATATTTACCTGTGTGGTCCCCTTGTGACATCGTGTTGAACGCAGAATCATCGCGGGTCAACATTTAGAAATCATTGAAAATATAACTAGAAAGGAATGAGCTTAATGTCAACAAATGATCATTTTTCCCAAAATTATTATAATCAGAAAGTTTGGCAAGTTGAAGTTAAAATAGAATTTTCTTTGCAACAAGTTTTCCCATGGGATCGTCATAGTTATTTTTGAATTACGATAATTGCAAGCCTCAAATACTCTGGTTGTTTCATTGCCGTGAAAAATTCCATGTATTTTCTGTCAAATTAATGTTCTTTCAAATATTTTCAAGCCGAAATTTGCACGGATGGAATATAAAATAAAATGTTCAATGTCAACAGCAAGAATCCCTTGGCATCTTATTGTTGCGTAATTGTCACTTGTCAGGTCTCGGCTTTATAAGTCTTAAAACTTTTAGCAAAATATTCTATCAAAAAATCGTTTTCTATCAAATCTTTATCATAAATAGCTTAAAATTTGAAATAAAGCCTGGAAATAGCACATTAAGCAGGAGTGCTTTCGGAAGCCATTAGATTATATACATAATAGATACGCATAGGTAATTTTCTAAAAATAGAACTAAAAACCGACCAATGAAAAAAATCAATATCTCAGGTTAATAGAAGTAAATTTAATAAAAACATTAGTCCGTTATGTCCATTATGTGGGAAGGATGATGAAGATATAGTCCATTTCATATTACACTGTCCTGAATTAGAAATGATAAGGAAACAATATATTGAACAATTGGATGAATTTTTATCGTCAATTGACAGTCAAGTGAAAGATCAACTTTTTAAGAATGATGAACTCTTGTGTCAGTTTATTATAGACATTACAAACTCTAGAAATCCACTGATATTTCAAACGCCAAAGACTATACATACGATTGAAGCTTTAACAAGAGGCCTATGCTTCGCTTTGCATAGAGAGAGATGTCGGAGATTGGAAATTAAAGTGGGGTAAGATCAATTGTAATGGCTATCCTAAAATTTCTGTTGACTAAATAATTTTTTTTTTTTTGAGTTAATTTAGATGTTAAGCTCATTAAAGTAACTGGCTTTTAGATTCTAATGCCTTTTAGTTTTATTTAATTTTATTTTTGATTAATCCATTAGACTAGTCCTTATTGGATATTAATAATTTACACACCTGTACATGATAGTACAGTAGTATGGAGTATTTTAGATTTTAAAGATAAATTTTTAGTGTTTAAATATAAATTAACATTAAGTTAAGTGAAAGATAGGAAAACGGTATTATTCTGACTAGATATTGACATTGTGTTAAAGTTACAATAGAACTGTACAGTCATAGAAGTACAAATGAGGCTGTGGAAGTAGTGAAAATGAAATTAAAGCTGTGGTCTAGATTCCATTACAGTAAAACCTGTTTTGAGAGACCGCCCCTTGGGCTTAGGAAAAAGTGGTCTTTCAAGACAGGTGGTCTTTCATAGGAGGTCTGCTATTTTCAGTCATCAATTTTTCTAAAATATGTGTACATATTTTACATAGTATTTGTACAATAAAATTCCTCTGAATTATTTCTCTAAAGAAGTTTCTGGATTCTATTACAAAAAATGAAATACTTTTCTTTACCATATTTCAAAAAAATCACAATGCACATAATATAGAACAAAATATTTTTATTGCATATAGGTAAAATTAATTTGTTCATTTAAAATTGCATAATGAAAGGTAAACAATAATCAATAAATGTGTCAAACTCAATTGACAGAGGACAAGCCATACAGGTAATTAAAGGATAATTGTCACAGTTGAGTAATTAAAAGTGAATATAATTGTTTTCTCTGTATAAAGGAATTAATTAAGAGTGTTGAGGTTCTCACACAATTATTTTATGATAAGATTTTTGGTTCATGGTTCACTCATTCATATTTTCTGAAATGTTTGGTCTATGGACATACCATAAAAATTACTAGTTACTTCCCCTGACATGGCTTGTTTTGTAAACAAACTTATTTTGAGACTCTCACAGCATTTTTCAAATAATAAAAGTTATAACTGGCATACAGTGGTCAAAAGTAGAGCACATACAACACTCTGGATGTTATTTTATTGGGACAAAGTAAAGAATAAGGAAATTTCAATGAGACTGACAATTTGCAAATTACCGGCGATGTCAGTCCTATATGCATCGGTGTGCACTTCAAAACCAATTTTTCTGGTCAATAAAAGACAATAGACTTGTGTCAGAATCAACTATCCTCCCATTGTATTTGAAGAAGCATTTCAGGTATACCGAAATTGGTCATTTTTTAGTTATTTTTACCACTTCCGGTTGAGTTGTTGAACGACGATTGTCAACTCTTATCGTCTTTTTAGACACCTTTAAGATATTTTTTTAAAAAGTGGTCGCTCATAACAGGCTGTATTTGCATTTTATGCACCTTTTTACCGGTCGTTGGTCGCGTTTAGTAGGTGGTCGCTCACGACGGATAAAGTGAAGAATATGAACACAATACTAGTACTACCAGTATTGTACAATACTGGTAGAAAATTTTATACCAGTATTGTATTCAACAATACTGGAATTACTAGTTTTACCAGTATTGTGAAAAATACAATACTAGTTGTACCAGTATTGTGTTGCTTACAATACTAGTTGTACCAGTATTGTGTTGTGTACAATACTAGTCAAACCAGTATTGTATTTTTTACAATACTGGAAAAACCAGTATTGTAATTATTTACAATACTAGTTGTACCAGTATTGTATTGTGGACAATACTAGTTCCACCAGTATTGTGCTATATACAATACTAGTTGTACCAGTATTTTATTGTGGACAATACCGGTAAATCCAGTATTGTATATTTTCACAATACTAGTTCTACCAGAATTGTGTTTTTTACAATACTGGTATTACCAGTATTGTAAAACTTAATTCCTGGTATAACTGGTATTTATTGTTTATAACAAAACTGGTACTGTTACTGTTTTACAATTCTTTTATTATAAGTACATGTATGTTGTTGACAATACTGCCATTACTGGTCATATTCTATATGTTGCAAATCGTTTATGCAAGGGTTTATTAGAGTAGTATAAGCGATTGTTTTAAGTCTATTTTCTCCGCATTTCGGAACCAAAATAAGCAGGGTTTTGTCATTTATGAATACAAATTATCAGTTTAAATTCATAATTTTCATGATATTGAAATAATTTTATTGCAAAATCTTAAGTTGATTGATTCATATTTGTTGCATTTGATTAGAAAAAAAAACCTAAAAAATGTAGCACACATAACTGGATAACACATTATCCATAATACTACTTAAAACAGCTGTGTCTGCAATATTGGAAATACCAGTATTTGCCAGTATCTTCCAGTATTTACAATACTGGTTGTACCAGTATTTTCCAGTATCTTCCAGTATCTGCAATACTAGTTATACCAGTATTTTCTAGTATCTTCCAGTATCCGCAATACTAGTTGTACCAGTATTTTCCGGTATCTTCCAGTATCTGCAATACTAGTTGTACCAGTATTTTCCAGTATCTTCCAGTATCTGCAATACTGGTTTACCAGTATTTTCCAGTATCTTCCAGAATTGTACAATACTGGTACACATATATTTTACTAGTATTGTACAATACTGGTAGTACTAGTATTGTGTTCATATTCTTCACTTTATCCGCTCACGACAGAGTGATTTGTACACCAAAATGATCCGTGACCACTGTTGGCGGTCTGAAAAGCCAGGTGGTCGATCATAGGAGAGGTCGTTCAAATCAGGTTTTACTGTATTTTAGATTTTAAATGACAGTCTTTTAAAGTAAAGTTGATGACTTAAGTGAAATGTGTTAGAAGTGAATGAATATGTAGACTTAATTTCCGTAATAGGAAAGATGTATATACATTCTTCGGTGATGGTGGATATGTATATAACCTTTGTTTGTAGTAACTGTAACATTACAATATATGCTTGAATAAGCTTTCCGTATTAAGGTGGTGGGTTCATATATTTGCAATACCTGCGTATTACTTGTATATATTCACGTTTACTGGTGGAGGAAATCTAATTTGATGTATCACATTTCATACTGGCTTACACATATAGTGCTCAATAATTACTCTGAAATTTGTACAGTCCAGCCGTCTAAACAGCTATAACAGAATAACAGTAAACCACATACCGTGGTGATTCTCCAGACATTGGAGGGATAGAAGATACAAGAAAGAAAGAAAGGTGATATGAACACACATTAGGTAGAGACGCTCAATCAACAATTGAAGCATGCTTTTAATAACAAATACACATCTAGGAATGTTGAATGTTTTATTTATTTATTTACATGCATTTGGATTACGTTCATGAACTACGATACGATTGGGACAAATAATGAAATAATTATAGTCCCAGGATACGATTGTAGAAAGATGTAAATATTCCTCGCTTTGCATGTTTGCGACAAAATCAAACATATGATTTCTCTGTGTGGCCGCGATGGTTCTACGATGATTCTGTTTTCAAAAATTTGTCCACGTTGGTTCACGTAATTTAAGGTGGACATCGGCGATCATCCACCCTGCTACACGGAATCAGCTAATCAGTCCACGTCGCAAAAATCCACCCAAAAACAAGGACTTTGAGTTCATCCGTGTGAGCTGTACAGTATGTTAATTGAAGTTACAAGCTTGCGGCCATGTTTTTTTTCAGTTCGAAACAAAATGAACAATCTTTGTAAAGGACCTTCAATTCATCCTTCCTGAAAAATTTGGTTGAATTTGCTTCAGTGGTTTTTTAGGGGAAGATGAAAATGTGATTTTCCCTTTAGGTCCTATGTTAAACTTAAGTTCAGCTCTGGGGGGTATGTTTTTTATCGAATCGGACAAAATGAGCAATCTTTGTAAAGGACCTTTCATACATCATCCTATATAGTGTGGTTAATTTTCATCAGTTGTTTCTGAGGAGTAGATGAAAATGTGATTTTTATCATAGGCTCCTATGTTAAACCTAAGTTCCGCTCTGGCGGTCATATTTTTGAAGTTGGATTTGACTGAAATGAGCAATCTTTATAAAGGACCTTCCAAACATCATTCTTGTAAGGTGTGGTTGAATTTGCTTTAATCTTTTCAGATGAGAAGATGAAAATGTAATTTTCTCATAGGGTCCAATGTTAAACTATGTTCCGTGCTTGTGGTCGTGTTTTTTATGGGAACGGAACAAAATGAGCAATTTTGTAAAGGACCTTCCATACATCATTTCGGGTCATACTAACTAGAGGTTCTCAGGAGCCTGTATCGCTCACCCGGCTTTCAGTAGCCACAATCATGCTAACATTGCAAGTTATACAGTTGATCTTCAGTCTCAAACTTAAGTACCTCGAACACCACCAATATCTTGAACAGTATTTAAAGTCTGATCATTTTTTACTATATTTCTTTGTTGGGCTTTTTTGACAAAAAATGTTCTTGCTAAAGACCACTTTCGACACCAGTTTTGAAATTGAGACATCATTTTGTAAATGGCGGTCATCCAACAATTTTCAACATCAGTTTTGAAGTCGCAACATCAATATCTATTTGGACAAAAAAATTTCATTGAAATAGGACAATGTTGAAATTTCCCGCTTTTTTTGGCGTCCATTTTGAAAATGGCAGTCAACAAAGAATTTTTAACATCAGTTTTAAAGTTGTGACATCAATATCTATTTGGAAACCAAATTTCATTGAAATTGAATTTCCCGCCTTTTTGGGTGACCATATTTTGAAAATGGCGGTCAACGAACAATTGCCAACATCTTTTTTGAAGTTGTGATATCAATACCTATTTGGGAATCAAATTTCATTGAAATCGGACAATGTTGAATTTTCCCGCCTTTTTTGGCAGCCATTTTGAAAATGGCAGTCAACGAACAATTTTTAACATCAGTTTTGAAGATGCAACATCAAAACCTATTTAGCATTTTAGAAACCAAATTTCATTGAAATCAGACAATGTTGAATTTTCTCGCCTTTTGTTGCGGCCATTTTAAAATGGCCGTCAACAAACAATTTTCAACACAGGTTTTTAAGTCGCAATATCAATATCTATTTGGAAACCAAATTTCATTGAAATCGGACAATGATGAATTTTCCCGCCTTTTTTGGCAGCCATTTTGAAAATGGCAGTCAATGAACAATTTTCAACACCAGTTTTGAAGTCACCACAGCATGGCAAACATTTCATCATTTTACACTTAACCTTCATCTTCTATAGTTTTCCAAATAAAAGACGAAAAATTCGAAAATTATAAAAATTCGGTGAAAAAGGGGCAATAACTCCTACAAGGGTTTATGGATTTCTTCAAAATTTCAGGGTGAGTAGATCTTGAAATGCTGAATATTTTTGCAATTTACACTTGACCTCTATCTGTTACACTTTTTGAAATAAAAAATAAAGAATTTGAAAATTTTACGGAAAAAGGGCTATAACTCCGAGATTGGTTTTCAGATTTTCTTCAAAATTGCAAAGTGCGAAGATCTCATCATGCTGATCATTTTTATCTTGTTAGATTTTTGATATCTGTAACTGTTTTTGAGTAAATTGCAAAAAACAGCAATTTACTCCTATGTTCTATTTTCAGTAACAGCGGCCATGTTGTTTGGTCTATGGACATAGAAATCACAAACTTGAAAGTGCATACCCTGGTGATGATTCAGGCCAAGTTTGGTTAGTATTGGCAAGTAGTTTCAGAGGAGAAGATCTTTGANAGATGAGTATAACAACTCAAGACGGGTTCAACTATAAGGGGCTACAAAAAATCTTGGAACTATTTAATGTTATAACACAATGCAGTGATTGCTATTAAACATTTCAAGAACACTAGCTAGGCACAGTGAAAAAGATACAATGTTCATTCATTCAACTTGCAACGGATGTTTCACCATCTAGATCAACCATTATGAATGCTTAGACTCCTGTGGAACCAAGTTATTCACATTTAATTTTGTACTTGAACGAATTAACAATTATAAAAATATATGAAAAGACTGATTAATATCAAAGAGCATAAAACCTGCCTCATTATTATATCTCCCCGCCTCAGAGAGGTGGGAGATATATTGTTTTTACTCGTGGGTTCCGTCACAAAATTTGTGTTCGCTTGTTTGCAAAAACCACTGCACTCACGATGTCCAAATTTTCAGGATATATCAGTTTCCATTTGATCTATGTCCATGTACTTTTATGTGTTAATTAGTCAAACTGTTAATGAGATATTTGCTAATTAAAATTGTTACTAAAAATAGTATTTGTACTGATAACAGCCTAAACAGGTAAAATTTAAAAACCAACAGACGAATAAAATCTAGTGAACAGACGAATGAAAGTTGTGTTGAACACAGCTTAGTTAAAAACATACCTGTACTAATACAACATGTAAGTGTCCTAATTTGAAAAAGTCTGATAAATTCAAAATTCGTTCCAATTCAAGATAAACCTACTACAATTACAGACATTTGGAATATCGTCATACTCATATACAATGTATTCCCAACCTCCACTCATCATATTATAATTTGATTTCGGATTTAATGGGAAAATTATTTATTTCTTATCTTAATTGAAGTTGTACACCTATACATTTTAATCGTCATTGCTACATACGACACTTTAATCAGAGATAATACTACTGGATGGTATTTATGAAATTGATACCTTAATTATTTGACTAGATTATGTTATATTTGTGTATTAAACATGTAAAGACAGTAAAATAAAAGCACATAAAAATATGCATCACTTAATCGTCTTAATCCACTCTCAGCTGACAACATCTTCGCTAGCCAAGGGTTACGATCCGATCATCTCCTGAAGAGGAGATGATCGGATCGTAACCCTTGGCTAGCGAAGATGAGCTGACAAAGGTAACTCAAACTTTTTCAATTAGGAAAAATTATCTATGAGGGTAGTCAGGCTGGGTCAATAATTTAATATTATAAGCATGACCCCTGGAACAAATTATGTCAGGACGGGGAGATATAGTATTCGTTTCGAATACATTCCTCTAGTTCATTATTCTTTTGTACGATTCTAAATGACTGGAACCCTGACCTCGGCGAAGACACCCTCGAAAATGAACATTTATAACGAGATACCTGGCATTGAAAAAACTTTCTCAAATTTTCTTATTGTGGTAATGCATGAAGTGATGTTATTTTTTATTCCATAATCAAGCAATTTTACACTTATAATCGTACATGTATAACTCTACTTGTGCTACGGCAAATTAGCATGCAGTTAATTTGCAGTAATTTTTGATTGTGCATGTCAGGAAGACACACATTACTCTATCTAAAATTACAATTTAATGTGCCAGAAATAAAAAAAAAACATTTATACGAAAGAATCACAGGCAACTTCTATAGTGACAGAAAGCTACAATCAAACACATCATTATTAGCAGATTTATATACCCAGGCACTTTTTACCTTCCCTGTGTTAGCGCTAAAGGTCGCCACACTCGCCAAGGGCGAATGATTGTTCCATGTGGCGATTAAAAAACTCGGTCTAATCGCCACTTTGGCGAATGAGAAAAATCAATATACGGTACACGGAGATATCATGATATGAATAGAAAACTTCCTTCCAAAAAACGTTCTTATGACCAGATCAGAAGAGGAAAATAAAACTTAAATTGAAACCAATGACGGGTATTTCGACATCCATTTTCCGGAATAAATAACGTTGAAGTAGTACAGTTCCGGTTTTCCATGTCCGTTTCCGTCGTTCTTTCTTTTTATTATCATACTTTTGTTTACCTGATTCATGGCGGACACAAGTTAAGCTTTTCTAAAAAGCTACCGGCTCTTAGCTTTTTTACTCAATAAAGATATATTATATGTGTAGAGTGTGCAATAGCATCCAGTGTTTGTAAGTCACAGTGCTGATGTTCGATTTTGGTCAACAACCCATACAAAATGATATCAAGATAGAAACGGACTGTTAAGTGTTCCAATAGACAATGTTCTTACTGGTTTAGGCACGGACCATTTGATTATCAGGGTATATAGTTAAGACATATCTCCAATAATCCCTATAGGGAGTGTACCTGGATTTTTACCCATGCAGATAAGGGGTGTTCCTTGATTGGAGGAATATCTAGTGCATACATTGTAAACAGATGATTTGAGTTATGTGTATATCGTAAATCTTTCAGACCTGAAAATTAAAGTGTTCAGCTCGAAATGAGGCATGTAAACCCCGTACCCGTAACTAAAAGACATTTCCTTTAAAATATGCCCTTTAGAATTTGTTCTCATTATCATGTCAAACAAAAATTAACACTATACCTATTTTTCAATTTACAGTAATGACTTAAGTTGACCATACGTATGCAGCATAGCAAAGATCTCTTGAATCCAAACATTACTAAATTATACTTGGTAAATGTGTTTAACAGAATTAATTGTAAATTTTCAACTGAATAAACGCCTTCTACAAGATTTTGAAGCATGTCTCTTGATCTCAAAGTCATTTAATTACACACCATGAAATCAAAGGGACAACAGAAAATACCTACATTAATGGCTGAAAATTATAATTACACGCAACAATCTGCTAGGAAACTACACCATGTACACAGGAAAACACAAATAAGACAAAAGACAAACGTAAACAACGATAGGGACTCGGGGCAGCTATCCACACAATACTATTGAGTTCGAAACAACCTTCTATGATGATTGTAAAAACGACCCAGCAATGTTTTATTACGGGATCGTTGAACATACTTTACATTGTTCTAACTTTAGACCAATCAAGGAACAGAAAACCATTTATTTCTTTTGCGATTGTCATTTTTAGCCCATACAAGTTCAGAAATTATTCACCCCAGGCTAACTTCCGGCGACCGATTATTTATACCGGCTCCCAGTAATTTGCACCGATTAGCCACTTTGGCTAAAGGAAATTTTGGCCTACCGCTAACACAGCTTCCCAGGCGCTTTTTAGTATGACGGATTATTTCTGTAAAGTTTGGTTGAATTTGCTTCAGTGGTTTGTGAAGAGAAGATGAAAATGTGATTTTCCCATACGGTCCAATGTCAAACTACAATGTATGTTATGTGCTTGCGGCCATGTTGTTTGTCGGATCTGAACGAAATGAACAATCTTTGTATAGACCCTTACATACATCATTCCTGTAAAGTTTGGTTGAATTGGCTACAGTAGTTTCTGAGGAGAAGATGAACATGTTAAAAGTTTAACGGACAGACAACGGATGCCAAGAGGTGGCAATAGCTCTTTATTATTATTTTTCTTATTATTTGATCCCGATTGTTTAACATTGGGGCCAGATCTACTTGAGGCCAGAACTACTGGGGACAGAACAATTGGGGTGGAAATACTTGGGTACGGAATGACTGAAAAACGACATGTCTTGTAAAAAAAAAAAACATTTGCTACGGGTTTTGGGAAACATACGATAGGACCTCACGCTGCATGTTAAAAATCTGTATATATGAAGAAAAAAAAAACAGCATGATGTCCTATTTTGTAACACTAGACTGATGAGGGCACGTCTTTTTACTCAAATAAACTCAAACAAACTCAAATTAACTCAAATAAACCTAAATATCCGTATGCATACCCAAACAGAAGTAAAATGAATATAAAATATCCATATTTATAAATTAAGAGCAATAAAAATGCATATTTTAATGTTATTGTGCATTTATTTTATTACAGTCTTGAAATTGTTCAAATAATCCATCAGCTGATGTGTGTGTATCCTGTATACGGTTACTAATGAGATGATACCAAAACAGTACTTTTCTTTCCACTATTAAATGTTGTAAATAAAACAAAATATTATTCTTTTAATTAGTCCCATTTTTGCATAGTGGTAAGATTTTTTATGAAGACAATACTGTATGTAAACTGGGCGGCAAATCGGACTGGTACTGCCCTGCGCAGCAATACCCTAACTGCCCTTATGTGTAAAAGTAGAAGTCTGCTTCTGAATTTGTCAATTTGTTATTTTTGTGAAAAATATTTAACATTTACATGATTTAGCTACTTATTTACAGTGGTAAAAAATTACAATGTTAGTGTGAAAGCTAATGCAACATTATGTGAAGTCCGTTTGACACCAGTGAGGTATTTGGCAATCTTGCCACACTACGTTTACTACTAAGAGATATTTGCCGCAATTTTCAAATAAAAAGTTAATGAAATGAGACTAAATTATATTTTTTGTTTTAAATTATCATTATTTTGTATTATTCAAACTTTAGTTATGTTTATTTTGGTTTATTTGAGTTTATTTGAGTATATTTGAGTTTATTTGAGTAAAAAGACGTGCCGGACTGATGATATATAATTTTGTTCAGATTAGTGACAGTGTCACTTTTGCAAATAAGGGCAATTTCAACAAAAAATATATGGTACATATGTGAATATGTACCATTAAGTAGTTGCATGGCTTTTCAACTAATGATTTTTCTTGTGTTCTGAGTTCCCTTTGTCGTTCACGTTGTTTTTCTGCCTTCTTTCTTTGACCCGTTTTCTTCTTGGGCATTTTGACACTTCACATGTGTACGCCGGAAATAACTCGTTTTTACTTCCGGATATTGTGAGGGCGCAAGCGTTAATTTTTAACAGGAAGTGGGTTAATAATGTAGCTGTCAAAATAATTTAGCAAGTGAAAACGAAAAAAATATAGTTTAAAAGCTCAAAATCAATGTAAAATGGGTCTTGAACCCCTTGAGTTTGCCGAGTGTTTGACAGACAGTCCTAATTTCCGCGAAAAATTACACGACCACGAAAAAGAATTGGAGAAGACAAGTAAGGCTATCAAAGCCTTGGTCACTGATGGCAAAGAAGTTCTGCATGCTTCAAAGAGTATGTATATTTTTTTTACAAAAAAGTAAGGTCCCATTACCAGCAACTAACATTCTTTATGTCTAAATGTAGAACTAGTAGCAACAAAAGTAGGTGGGTACAACAAAAATGTATGAACAAGTTGAAGAAGTTGGGCAGGGCTGAAAATGAAATGGTCACCTGTGCAACCAAAAATAGCGTTTGGCGACTAAAAATAAAAACAAGTCGTCCTTTTAACCACCTTATCTCTTTAATGTGGTGACGAGGAGAAACTGAAATTGAAGCTGTTGAAAGTAACATTTAAACTGAACTGGAAGTGCAGTCATCACAATTTCTAAAAAGCTCAAGTTGTCGGCTTTCTTGAATAGAAAAAATCCAGGCATTAACAATCAAAACTTAGTTCTGTTTTCAACAACACTGTTTTCAAGATTTCAAGATGTTTTGATCACATCGACCATGTGTAGATTTGGACTGATTTAGACATTTGGGTCCTGTCATATCTGTTACATTGTATCTGCTATTATCTGCACCTCCTGGATTGGAGATCATGGATGAAATCAACACGAGAGATCAATTAATGAATATCATGTATACACTCAAAAATGTAAAACTATTGAATTGTGTGTTTTGATGTAGTGATAATCAATTAAAAACACATATCTACATGGTGCTGCTACGTACAATTGGTGCTAAAAACCGTGTTCAAATACCGGGTAACCATGCTGTGTCATACTATACAGTGAAGTCATTAAAATAACACAATCTTAAAATCTAAAATGTCCTCAGCTTAAAATCTAAAAAGTATACAAGAGTACTTTACAGATAAAATGTATATAATCTTAAAATACATGTATAAAATAATCTTTAGGCACTGCAACAAGGTTTTCCACTGATGAATAAACTACATAAATACAATGTTCATTGGGATGTAGTAGGTAGCGTTGCAATTCCGTATGAAACCTTGTTAAGTCATCTACATTTTATGAGCTGCTTTAAACAATAACCAAGCTATGATGCTACATGTATTTCCAAGACCACTTGCATTTATATTTATATAGTATCTGAAAGATACCATACAAATGTGCATGTAAGTGGTCTTGCATTGACATGTCTTCTGGTATATAGTCAAGTGAAGCCTGTAAATCTAAGGAATTTTTCGAACAGAGTAGTTATTTTAGGATATGATTGAAGGTTGCAGTATGTACGCATGACAACAAATTTTCTTGATTCATTAGAATGTTCAAAGAATTCATTTTGAGTCAGTGGAACAAGTTATCAAAACATGTTACAACACTATAATGTAGTTGTACAATTAATTTTGTTTCCACTTAAACAAAAAAAAACATCATTAAATGCAATTGTTTTTTTTTTTCAACAATATCAATGACTATATCCATTCATTAAAAAATCTGGAAATTGAAATTAAATAAGTAAGACACACAGAATTGACATGGACTATATCACAACTACATGTATTACTGAAATTCCCAAATCATTGCATCATTGCCAAAACATCCCTAAACCACTGTCAACAACAGATAGATTTTCATTGGTTTAAATTGTCTTTTTGTCGATCCTGGCTGGTTTAACAATTTATTTGTGGTTATCATCATTCTGATTGTCTAAGTTAACCTCTTATTTTTTTAAGGGAGATTGAGCTGTTAAGAATTTGCCTTGATTGTCAAATGATTGTGCAGGGGATATCATGATAACTTTTAAGAAAGCTTTGAAGATGCTTAACATTGCTACTGTCGACTGTCTCAAATGCTGAAGAGATCTCTGGCTGTATGGTCCATGCCTAAATAAATCCCCCAAAAAGTTGATTTTCTTCCCAATACTTGTCTGTAGTAAAACTTTTAATTGGTAACCACTTTTTGTCTCACCCGTGACGAAAAAGTCGCGGAACCGAGACTTAGGATAGCGTTTCTGGGGGCGGCGTCAACAATTGCAAACTATTGTGAATTAACAAGCTTATGTTAGTTGTAGGTCCATAGTATTTGATGTACAGTTGCATCATTATGGGTACAACTCAGATCCCTACCTAGTTTATGGCCCTGTCCCCTTAGTCATGCATGAAC